>JAVJIF010029496.1:0-52676 GCA_038442645.1 Agave tequilana | reverse complement strand
GACAATGTTTGCAAATTAACAATAGAAGAGATGGTGACATAAGCAATTATCTTAGTTTCCATTCTAAACTTGGGGATCCAGAAATACTGATCATGTTTCTTTGAAAGACAAACTAGTCTTGATGAAGTTCTATGACTGTTATTTCTATCGTGTTTCTAGTTGCCGTATTTCTAGTTGTTAGTTAGTGGATTTGTAGTGATAAGAAGATGATATAGCCATTCCTATTATTTGTTATTTTAAGTAAACAATATTCTTATGAAGACGTAGCATTTCATGATTTCCTTGCAAGATCTCCTATTTTTCTTATCACTAAGAAAGCTTTAGCCTTGTTAATTTGTTCTTATATTTCAACCCTTATATGCATTATCTTTAAATAACTTTCTTATTTTGAATTTCCCTTGTTTAATAGCTTCAGTCCGTCTTTATCACGTGGTAATGTCTTTTAGGGGCTGATGGCTCTCTAGAGAAGAAGCAGCACTCAGATCATTCAGAAGGTAATCAAATTCCCAGAATGAGGTGGTGCTTGCTGAAAGCTGTTATTGTTAATATCCCAATCTCAAGGCCCTACACACTAATTTACTGATGTGTAAGGTCAATCCCATCCCAAACTCCCCTCTCCTCTTTTCTCTAGCAAATAAATAAAAATTCTATGATTTGCCTTCTTTTGATAATTAAATGTCAAGCTTGATACTACGGGAAGGAAGCTATGATGCATGCTGTTCTTAATCTAGTTTCCTTTCTTCAAGTTCATAATGCATAAATGTCTGTATAGCCTTGTATTCACTAATTATGTGGCAATCGGTATGTGGGTTACTTTATCATTAATGCAGAATGCCTTACCTTTATCCTAATCGGTAATTTAGATGTTCAAATTACTCTACCCTAAAGGGCAAAGGGTAAAAGTTTAATTTACCCTTTTTAAAGGTAGACAGATGAAATGGATATAACAGTAAAAGAGTTCTATAAAACTTTAAATTTACTTTAGAAATTTGAGCATTATGAAAGATAGAAATAAGCAACAAAAAAAATGACAAGCCCTCAGTCAAAGACACTCAATATATAATTATAATAGTATGTAAACAGTTAAGTTTCTTTCCTGATTGTTATGTATTTCAAGAACTTGAAATGCAGAAGATGATTGACACGTCATGAATTTGGAGGTCTTTATCATCTTGAGAGAGGTTCTGAAGTAGTAGCTTGCTCCAAATCCGTCCCTACTTGATATTCATTGTTGATTAGGTCATTCGTCTTTACGAAAGTTAAAAACATTTGTTCTTGCTTTGAGTTATCTTCATTAGATTGTAAGTCATGTAGTTGGATAAACATCACTCTGTCTTATCTTTACGAGTCGATAAAAGAGTCGATGAGCTTTTTTATTTAATGCATTCTGATGTTTGGGGACCATGTCCTTATAGTTCAAAACTTGGTTTTAGGTATTTTCTCATTTTTTTGGATGATTATTCTCTTGTAACTTACGTTTAATGAAAAATCGTTTAAAAGTGTTTTCTATATTTTAAAATTCTATGCTAAAATCAAATATCAATTTGGTGCATCTACTTATATTCTAAGATCAGATAATGTAAAAGAATTCTTTAGTTCATCATTTGTGGATTTTATGCATCAAACTGATATTGTTCACCAATCATCATGTTCTCACACTTCTCGATAAAACGAAAAATAGACATTCGTTAGAAGTTCCATGCATAATTTTAATTCATAAAAAGGTTCCTAAATATTTTTGGAGTGTTGCAGTTTTTATCGCTTGCTATCTTATCAATCACTTGTCCTCGAGGGTCAAATCCTGTACTTCATCCACACAAGAAACTTTTTTCTTTGCCTTTAAAGATTTTTAGGCGGGTTTGTTTTGCTCACGATAATTAGACTAATAGGACTAAAGCTATAAATGTGTTTTCTTAGGATACTCTAGGACTAAGAAGAGATATAAATGTTATTGTTCTAGTCTGAAAAATTTATGACTTTTGTTGATGTTACTTTCTTTGAGTCAAAATCTTATTTTGAATTTGAGTCCTCCGTGTTAGAATCTGGTGATGATGAGTCTATTTTCCTTCTAAATATGTCATTATCAACTAATGTATCATCTTTAAAGAATAACAAATTGGAACACATGCCTCCACTTAGGATAAACCTCTCCAGGTGTATAACCGACGCACTCCACATCTTGTTTCATATCCCAGGACCGTGCCAACGTCTCCTAATACTAGTTCTTGATACACATTCTGGTGAAAATCTTACTGTTTCTTCTGAGCACATTCCTCTTGATTATGATATTCATTCTGATTTTAATCAACCTATTTCCCTTTCGAAACGGAAAACAGAGTTATATTTCACATTGTAAATTATGTCTGATGTTCATCTTCACATTTTCATTCTTTTGTCTCATCTCTTGATTCTCACTCTGCTCTCAAGTCTCTGTTAGAAGCTCTATTAGACATATGTTAGAGATCTGTTATGTAGGAGAAAATGGCTGCTGTAAAGCACTTTTAACTGGGAAGAAGGCAGTTGGTTGTCATTGAGTTTACACCATGAAACTCATCCCAAATGGTTCCCTAGCCCACTTGGAAGCACGTTTAGTGGGCAATAGGGTATTCTCAGATGTACGATATTGAATCATTGGCCTTACATCACCTTGATATCAAGAATGACTGCCTTCATGGTATTTTTTGATGAAGAGGTCTATATGGAACAATCACTTGGTTTTTGTTGCTTAGGGGAAGTCTGGACAAGTTTGTCATCCCCAGAAGTTTTTATATAGGTTAAAGCAGTTTCCTATGAGTATAGTTTTGGAGATTTGTCTTAGTTGTTCAAGAGTTTGGGCTTCATCGTTCTCAGAAACATCATTATGTTTTCTTTCGGCTTCATCAAAGAAAATGAATTTTGTTGCTTATCTGTGGATGATATAATGACTACTGGTGATGATGCTTAAGAAATTAGTAAGTTAAAATTATATATATAACAGAAGTTTCAAACAAAAAATTTAGTACACTTGCAATATTTTTTAGGTAGTAAGGTTGTTAGATCAAAGATAGAGATCTATTTCTCTCAATAGGAGTATGTTTGGACATACTTTTAGAAAATGATATGTTAGGGTGCAGACTAGTGAATTCGCTAATGGACTTCAACTCCAAGCTGCTGTCAGATTCGGGAGATATTTTAGATAATCCAGGATGATACATGAAACTTGTGGGTAAGCTGAATTATATTATAGTGACTCAACCATATATTGCATACCTTGTTAGTGTAGTGAGTCTATTCTTATCTGCTCCACAGACTGGTCATTGGGATACTGTGATTCAAACACTTTGGTATTTGAACGATATTTCTTGCAGAGGAGTCTTATATTCAGATTGTGATCATGGATGATAATGTTAGCCCTACTGTATTCTTAGTTTGATGATCACTCATTAAGCTTCTTATGCACTAACAACTCCTATTCTGGTCTTGTGTTTTGATTTAGGTTAAAGCTCTTGTGATGAAGGTTGGAAGAATCAGAGCTCATTTTGCAAATCATGATGAATGTGGTGGCAAATATTTAGCTCAAACTACTCAATTTGTCAAGTCAAATTAATTGGAGTTAGAGTGATAGACCAAAAATTGCCATATCTATTTAAGATTATTATGTGAGGTAAGAAGAGCTAAGGTAAGAATTTAATTTGACACTAGTATTCATGTACATACTTATGAATATCAGTTTCAATATGATTTCAGGTATGATTTTCCTCAAAGTTTTATTGATATGCTCAAAAACTTTTAAATTGTATTTAATTATTTGTTTGGACCCACCTACTTTGATTTTATGCCTATTGGGATTTATACAAATTATTTCATATTTTTACATAGACATTTAAATCATGCTTTGTGAATTTGGGTTTTTTTGATCGGTCGCTAGAAACATGTGGGTCGACCCATTGGTACATTGGTATTCATGGCAGCAGAATGTGTGACATTGGATCAACCACTAGCACCTTGCGGTCGACCCAAAGTAAACTACGTGTTTTGAGATCCACACGGATCAACCGCCACTTCTTCCGCCACTTTGTCCACTACTGATGCTAGAGTTGCACCCCAACTGTTGGGCACGGGTCGGCTGCCTAGCCCAGAAGTCCAGCTTTGGACTTTTGTCGGACCGATCACTATTTGATCTAGTTTTTCGCAAAATTTGAAAAAGTGAGGGAAATTTAGAAAATATCTTTCTATTTTTATTTACTATAAAGTACAAGTCATATCAACAGTACAAACTTTTTTGATCATTGAAATTTTCACCTTGCAAACGAATCGACTGCTGGGTCGTCCACTGGCTTTCACTTAAGAAATTTGTATATTGATCTTTGTGACAGTGGATCGACCCAATCCTGTTGGCGGTTGATCAATAGTGCACAGTTTCAAAATTATTAGGAGATTTGAACCTTGTCTCTTGGGTTGAACTTATTTTCACCTAACTTTATCTTCTCGTACCTATAAATACTAGTTTTCTCTATTCTCTTACTAACTTTTACAAAGTTTTGCATTCAAAGAAATCACTCAAAAAGATTTTGAGCAAATAACTTTTTAAGAGCTTATTTTTTCTATTCTATTCTAAATTCAAAAGAGTGATATTCTTGCGCTTTCAAGTTCTTTTGATTAATAAATTGTTTCATACTTTCTATGCTTCTCTCTCAATCATTTTTAAAGTTCTCAAATATTTCAGATCTAAAGCTCTCATCTTGATTATTCATTCATCTAGATGTATAGTAACAAGTTAAATTTGATCTTGATCCTTCTTGCTATTAGAGCCTCAAAGTTGTAACTATTTTTTGATATTTGTGCTAAATTGGTTCTTATTTTGTTAGAGAACAAACCCATTTTGTGAAATCTTGTTGTAAGAAAATCCATGCACTTGAAAAGTGGGGTGCAAGGTCTAGGTTTTTACGCACAAAGAAAATTGGCAAGGTTTATACTTCAACTCGCAAAAGAAGCAAGTGTAAAGGTTTAGGTTTATGCCTGAAAATAAAGTTCGTTGTAAATGTCTATGCTTCTACCCGAAAGGAATCAACCAATTGAAGATTGGGTTGAAGTCCTAGAGAAGAGGCCTCTAGGTAGTAGAGCAGGCCGGCTGGTGGTTGACTCTCTATAAATCGTGTGTCGACTCTCTATTGTTCTATCTCTCTTACTCTCTCCTTTTCTTTTACTTGCTTTACTGCTATTGCATTGATATCGCTTTACTTATTGTTTTGGCTATATTATTTCATCCACTCAAAATTCGGAATTAATTGTTTAAATTGATTGCAAACTCTATTTACCCCTTTTAGGGTTGCCGCATTGATTCTTAGATTGCTGGTTTTTCGGATGAAGATTGGGTAGGATTATTGATTGATAGACCGACAACTACTGGTTATTGTGTATTTGTTGGAGGAAATTTTATATCATAGAAGAGGAAGAAGCATGCTATGGTTTCGAAATCTATCACTGAGTCTGAATATCAAGTCTTGACTGATGCCGCATGTGAATTGGCCAGGACACAAGATCTCTTGAGTGAGTTACATCTTCTGCCTTTGCTTCATATGAGATTATATTGTGATAATACAATGGTTATTCACTTTGCAGAAAATTCAGTTTTTTATGAGCACACCCAGCACATTGAAGTGCATTGTCATCTAGTTGGTGAAAATGTTACAGAGGACAAGATCATTCAACTTCAATATGTTTCTTCTATTAACCAATTAGTAGATATATTGACAAAGACCTCTTGGAGGTCCTCAGGTTCGGAGTATTTGTGACAAGCTGGAGATGTATGATGTATATGCTCAACCTTGAGGAGGAGCGTTAGGAAATATGAGTAGCATTAGGAGTAATATAATAATATGAATATGAGTAGTCATCTAAATATTTATATAATATAATTGAGATAGAGAGATCTCTCTAAATTTATCCCAATTTCTCTTGTATCACATACCATTATGCAAGAAAGGTATCTTTGTTGGTTTTGCAGGAGACCTTATTTGCTGTTAAGTTGGGCTAAAAGCATCCAAGATGCTTGAGGAACTCAACCTTAGTGTTTGAACCTGGGACTTTAGTGTTTGAACCAGGGGCAAGCATCAAGTACAAGGCCTTTTCTTGTGAACATGTGAACTTTGCTCGGTTGATTTTCAGCATCGCCATTTAAGAGCCAAAGATGGGGGCCTATTGTTTGGTACTGAAGTAGAATCTAGACTGGTTCAGATTGACATAAAATGTTGATTTTTACAAGGAGAGATCTGGCAGATGGCCTGAATTTCATGCTACTTTGTCGTCATTGACTATTGATTCTCAAGTCTCTTCATTTTGTTAGCTTTTGATATAGATGTTTCATCGTTTTCTTCCAGTCTGTTGCACGCTGAGCTATTCGCCTCTTGAAGGCAAGGCCGGTCTTGGAAAATTCAACGTCATGAGCAAAAATTAAATTATATCTTTAAACATACTAATCACAGTTACAACAAAGTAAATTCTTTTTCTTCATCAAATATTTTTTTATTAAAATGATAAGAGTTTACAAAAATATGACAGAATCTTTTTAAGTCTCATTGAAATCTTATCTAATGAAAACCTAGTGGGACAAAACATCATCTGAAGCATCATCTTTCTAAGAAAAAATATTTATTTAGTGTTCCTCTTAAATTTTGAGTAAGCTTTTTTTCATTTTTTTAATTATTTTTTATATCTAGAGGGTTGTTTGTTAGACATTATTTAGCTTTTTAACACAAGCAATAACATTAAAATTCTCTACAATCTAACACATAAGGCTAGAACTTATTAGCAATACGATCAACAATCAAGTATGATATAATATTGAACTTAAAGATTTTAACTAAATAACTAATGAATAAGGAGCAATTAGACTTGATTTTGACCTTCCCCCCTTCAATTTCAAATCTTCATGTTCCAATTGATTAAGTAGCAACAAACTCTATCAAAAAAGTTAATATTAATTAGTAAAGTAAGTTGGACTTGGAAAGCAAAGATGATGCCTATTGTTAGCATTTTGATTGTTAAACAAAAGTTATTTAGTTAAGAAAAGAATGGTGATTCAATGAACACTCAAAAACATTTAATCGTATAAAGGATTTAGATATCTGAAAATATTTTCTTAGTATTTAAGTAGTTTTATCTGCATGTTAAGTTCTAATAAAAAATCACCACATCTCAACCCAAATTTATATAATAGCATTCCTCAACATCAAAAATTTTGCATTATATATGCAAAATTTCTGCATACAACAATTATTGCATGCAATAAATAACATTAGATCATAGAAAAATAAGCTAAATGGTTTTGAATTGGAGAGTAGACCAACATTAAAAAAAAAAAAAAAACAAATGGAAGTACTTCATTCAAAATAAATTCCTTCGACAACTTCAACTTGTACAATTGAGTGGTGAGAGGAAAACAAAGTAAGTTGTGGATTATTCAAAAATTTACCGCTCTGACTGACAATGCATTTCCAAGATCTATCAACTCCCACTCCTTCTAGCCATATACGTGGCTATCATTTTAAGATTTTAATAAAGACCATTAAGAAATAAGCTAACAACCAGATTAACATCAGCTTAAGTTTTATAAGAAATGTTATTATAAAAACCATTAAGAAATGATGATAACTAAATAAGCAAACACAGATGCCCTAACAAACATCACAAGGTACCGCCTATACAAGCCAATCTTCTATGGTGTATGAAACATGCGCTTCAGTTCAGCAAAAGTGATATTGTTAGCCACCTCTAGATTAATGACTTGTGGAGAATTTACTAAAGAAACAAACTACAAAAAGATTTATAAATGGCCGGCTATTCGAGGATGCTTAAGTCATTGATGGACTATAATTTCGTATATGTTCCTAGATAGTATTAGTGACTGGGAAACAGCTGGAGTGTTTCTCCTTGACCCAGTTTAGTTATTTTAATTGGACACTGAATATCAATTCCATGATTTGATTGCCATTTGAGTGCTTGTAATGGTGATATTCAAAGTAGAAGTTTTCCGTCGAAAAGTCATGAATTCACTGTCAGTGGTATTGCAAAATCACAATACTCAAACCTACAACCGAGAAAGCAGCATAGAGTACAATCAAGAATTTTAAGCACATACAACGAAATTGACAAATTTGAATTCACTATACTTTGGTATCCCTATGGCAACTGGCAAGACACAAATAACATGAATTAAAAATTGGAATTGAATTGGTCTCCATTTCATCACTCCTAAAAGCCACAGGGAATTCCAGATCCTGGCAAGCAAGTGGATCCTAGTTAGTGTGCTTAATTACTAGACTAGGACGGGACATGAGAGATCTCCATGTCGTCATCACATAGAAATCAAAGAAATAATTTAGCAGCTCCAGCCACAAAATCTACTGGAATAATTAACAATTAAATACAGACGACAACTGCTGTTTCAGGCTCAAAACAATCGAATAATAATAATAATAATAATAATAATAATAATAATAATAATAACTATCTAGTAAGAGGGAGAGTAAATAAAAAACAGAGCACCTTGAGGGCAGCGGCAACGCCGCCGTGGGAGTCGTAGCGAACGGCGCGCATGGTCTTTCCGACCATGGCCATCGGAGAGCAGAGCGGTAAACAGGGGCATAGATTGACAATCGATTTTAGACAATCAAGTTCAGGCTTTGGCTCAAATAAATTATTGATGCAACATCACGCAAATTAATGACAAATTTTCACATAATGAGTTATAGAAAAATTTACAGATGAGACAGCAACAAGATCGGAGCTGTAACAAGTAACAATTTCAAGTAAATGGAAAAAGGGAAAAGGGGGAGTGAGTGCCAGCACCGCCCTATGAGCCGGGACAGCAGAGGTGGAGACCGTTACGACACCGACAGCGGAGGCGGTGGTCGGGTTGGGGGGGGGGGTGGGGGGGGGGGGGGGGGGGGGGGGGGGGAGGGGTTCGAGGTGTCAGAGACGGTGTGGAGGAGGATGTTGGCGTAGGAGGAGGAGGAGGAGTGATAGCGGTGATGATTGAGTTCCTCTTTTTTCTTTTTCAATTTTCATGTTAAATTTAAAAGAAGTCAAACAGTGAGAATGAAGAGTCACTCTGGGTATTTGTGATCAAAAGGAATGCAAAAAATTGGGTAGTAGAAAAAAATGATAATTTTTTTGGGGTAAGAGAAATGCCCCCCCCCCCCCCCCCCCCCCCCCCCCCCCCCCCCCCCCCCCCCCCAATTCCTTTATACTGCGAGCTCAAATTCATATAAGGCAGTATAAAAGAACGAATTTTTTTTACCCCCATGAGTTTGAGCCCTAAGCTTGTGCCCTGCTCACCCGGGAGGAGGATTTTTATTTAGCTTATTAATAACTCGGGGGTCAGTCAAGCTTATAATTGAGAGCGACTCCTGTTTTCTTGTCGAACTTGATCAAGTCTGTAAGGTTCGAAGTCTGTCGACCTCTGTTTCTTGATTGTCCTCTATACAAATAAATTTTTCTATCCTGAGAATCCATAGTCTTCAGCACTCCCTTTCACCCAGTCATACTGTATACTGGAAAGGTCAGAAGAAATTCAGGTCTAGAAAAGTCAATATTATAATATTTCATTGATGTCTCAGTCTTAGACTCTTTCAAAGTTCAGGAAGAAGCAGACTTTTCTTTCATGGCATTAAGTTTTGGAAGCATTGCTGGTTCATCTTATCCTGCAGTTGCTGCCCCAGTGTCTCCGTAAATGAATGAAGCAATTAATGCTGGAGCGTGTGGAACATTTTATCCTAAAGAAAATTACGAGCCTGAGAAAGAGTTGAATCGCTAACTAATTGTTCTGCCTATATAATTGCCTTGCCTTGAGAAACAAGTTTAAATGTGTTTTTGAGCCTATATTCCCAAGAAATTTATTCCTTTTCAAGGCGGCTTTTTGGATCGTTGGAGTAAAGATGCTATCCATGTTCAAAAAAACATTTTTGTTTCTTTTCTTCTTCAAACTTACAATCTCGAGTGATGTTAACTTCACCTTCAATGGATTCAGTAACACCAACCTGAGCCTTGATGGAGTCGCCTCAATCACATCTAATGGCCTCCTTGAGCTGACAAATACCACAAAGAATGTGAAGGGCCATGCCTTCTATCCAATCCCTGTTCAGTTCAAGTCTGCAGAAGGTAAACTCCACTCTTTCTCAACTACTTTTGTCTTTGCTATTCTCTCTAGTGTCTCTCATCTCAGTGGCCATGGCATCACCTTCCTTGTCTCTGGCTCCACTGACCTCTCTGCTAGTCTCCCTTCCCAGTACTTAGGGCTCCTCAACCCAGACAACAATGGCAACTCAACAAATCACATCTTTGCTGTTGAGCTTGACACTCTTCAGAACCCTGAATTTCAAGATGTCAATGACAACCATATTGGAATTGATATCAATAGCATGATGTCCAACAAGTCGCATCCTGCTGGTTACTATGACGATAGCTCTGGTTTGTTTCAAAACCTGACTCTTATCAGTGGTCAACCAATGCAAGTGTGGGTAGATTTTAATGGCGAACAGATGCAACTCAATGTTACCTTATCTCCTGTGAGAATGCCCAAGCCTAATATGCCACTCTTATCCTCTACCTTTGATCTTGCGAGCCTGATGTTGAATTCCATGCATGTTGGTTTCTCTTCAGCAACTGGTTCTTTTCATTCTCGCCATTACATTCTCGGATGGAGCTACCAGATGAATGGGGAAGCTGGACCTCTTGAGTATGCAAAGCTTCCTTCGCTCCCTGTCACTGAAACCAAAGGGGATGCAGTGGCTTTGGCCATGTGGCTGCCCGTAACTTTTTGTTCATTTTTGCTATTAGTTGTTGTTGCCATTGTGCTTATAGTGAGGAGAAGGATCAAATATGCTGAGTTACTCGAAGATTGGGAGCTCGACTATGGGCCTCAGAGGTTCTTGTACAAAGATTTGTTTAAAGCGACTCAAGGGTTCAAAGAGAAAGAGTTACTAGGGACTGGAGGCTTTGGTAGAGTCTACAGTGGGGTGTTGCCGACCACCAAGGTGGAGGTTGCAGTTAAGAAAGTCTCTCATCAATCAAGACAAGGAATGAGAGAATTTGTGGCCGAAATTGTTAGCATCGGCCAGCTCCGTCACAGAAACCTCGTTCAGCTCTTAGGTTACTGTCGTCGCAAAGGAGAGCTCCTCTTGGTCTATGATTTCATGCCAAATGGCAGCCTTGATAAGTTCTTATACGACCAAAAGAAGCCTACTCTCAGTTGGGCTCAAAGGTTCAGAATCATTAAAGGAGTGGCCTCAGGTATTTTATACCTGCATGAGGACTGGGAGCAGGTTGTGCTCCACAGAGATATCAAGCCCAGCAATGTGCTGTTAGATAGTGAACTGAACGGAAGGCTTGGAGATTTTGGCCTTGCAAGATTATATGATCGTGGGTCTGATCCTCAGACCACTCATGTTGTTGGAACCCGTGGTTATCTCGCACCTGAGCTTGTTATGACTGGCAAGGCAACAACGGTGACTGATGTGTTTGCCTTTGGTGTCTTCCTACTTGAAGTAGTTTGTGGTAGGAAGCCGATTGAGCCTGACGCAAAAGGTGGGCAGCTGATACTCATGGACTGGGTGCTCGAGAATTGGCAACATGGATTGGTGATGGAGACAATTGACCCAAGCTTGGGGGATGAGTACTGTATTTATGAGGTGGAGTTGGTATTGACGCTTGGTTTGCTTTGCTTACATCCCATGCCAACAGCTAGGCCTAGCATGCGGCAAGTGATGCAGATCCTTGACGGGGATGCAGGGCTCCCAGAGTTGTTACCAAGCTGTTTGAGCTATAGTTCTTGGTTGCTGGACCATAATATAGGGTTTGATGATTATATCATGTCGTTCTCCTCATCGACTGCCAACCTTTCTGCTATAGCGGGAGGTTGCTGATAATTTCCTGGAAAGCGATGCTCTTCCTTTAAATAGCAGCAGTTCTTGCTCATCAATACAGTGGTGTAATACTAAATGTTGATATGATAGAGTGAAATTGTATGTCAATTGATTCCTGTAGGAGTGTGTTGCTTTCAAAGCAAGGTGAGTCTACTGTTGATATTTCCTTGTGACTTTTATATTATTGGTAAGTTATTTAGTGTCATATTCCGGAGGCATGATGAGTTACCCTAATACTGGTGTCTAGTATTGGATCTTGTTTAGTTTCGGTTAGTAAGTTCGTTTGAGTGTTTGTGTGTCTTATTTTTACAAGATTTTATTGAGGGTAAAAGTGGTACAGATGTTAGGAGATAGAATGGGATTAGCTAGTACAAGCACGACCTAATTAGCAAGCTAACTACAAATGCAATTCTAGTAACTGTTATCAAATCAACAACCGCAAAGATCAAGACACCAATTTTATGTAGAAAACCCCTCACATGGAAAAATCACGGGACTATCCAACACCTTCCCTTTTCGTTGTATAAATGTAATGAATTATACAATTTCTCTTTGCTAGGTGCGCTACAGGATCACAACATCAAGATGAGCTCTTGACATAACCAAACATCATCACATTAACCATTGGATTTCAAGAAGAAACACAACACAGAGAGTAAGGGATGGATCATCTCTTGTTGTAGCAATTATGGAGATTAAAATAAAGGTCCAAACCATTGGATGTGTAGAGAACATCGTTAGGAGTAGACTCTTGAAATTTGGGATTAACCAAGGCTAAATCTAACATAAAAGCTTTTGAGGAAGTGCAACTGTTAACAGATATATGATACATGTGATGCATTATATCTAAACATTTTATAGAGATGTGATACATTGTATTTAGACATCTATACTTTCTTTATTTCATTCTCTACTTCTATATATATTAATGTAATTGCTTTATGAATAATATACAAAAATTTTCTTTTCTCCAAATTATCATGGTATCAGAGTCATTTCTCTGCTGATCATCGTTCTACGCTATCAACGAGCCTGCGCTGGACCGTGCTCATGTAGCTGTGCCTAGTGCCAAACCATCTCTTCATTTTCTGCTATTGTCGATCTTGACGACATCTTACTACAGTTGTCTCTATAACTGCCTTCGGCCCTCACCCTCCAGCGCGGAGGCTTCCTCCTCCGAGATCTCTCCAGCAACGACTCACCATTCTCGCCATCAACGAGAGACAATCGACGAGCGATGACTTCACCGTTCCCGTCGTCGACGAGAGACGATTGAGGAGCGATGACTTCACCATTCCCGCCATTGACGAGAGACGATCGACGAGCGATGACTTATCGACGAGCGATGACTTAACTGTTCCCGTCGTCGACAGAGATGATCGACGAGCGATGACTTCACTATTCCCGCCATCGACGATCGACGAGCGTATTTTCAAACTCTCGGTATTTAATCCATCGTGAGTTTGAGGGGGGGGGGTGTTAACAGACATGTGATACATGTGATTGTATCTAGATATGTGTATAGACATGTGATACATTATATCTAGACATGTATACTTTCCTTATTTCATTCTCCACTTCTATATATATTGATGTAATTGCTTTATGAATAATATACATAAATTTTCTCTTCTCCAAATTATCAGCAATCTCTCTTTATCTCTGTTTATTTTCTGCGTCTTGGTACTGAACAAAGAAGTTTTGTTGGTTTAGTCTAGCAACAACACTCTCTACATTTGAGAGGAAAACATCTAAGAGGGTTATAGATTCCTCCCTCAACACTATTATTTATAAGCAATTACAAACACAACTCATAACCTGAGTAGAACTCCTAAAGATGTAGAAACTACTTGTCAAATAATGATTCCTAATAGGAAAACAACAATTTAAGAGTTTAACACTCTCCTTAAATTGGAGCATAGATATTTATTATGCCTAACTTGTTACTTAATGATTGGTCGCTGATATTGCATATATTGTCACATTCTCATATTTATTATTTAATAAACTCTGTTTTTAATCATATTTATTGTCTAAATTATATACATGCCTTGACTAAAGGAGAGGGAAGAGAAACAAGCCCAAAAGCCAATCAAAATTCTGATTTAATACAGAATTAATTCAAATAAAAAATCAAGACAGATCAGGGCAAATCAAAGAAGATAAAATCAGTTGATCAATCAGTTAAATCAGATCTCTACAAATCAAGTTGTTAAAGCCGAAAATCAACAGAAGAATCATCAAAATCAGAAGATCAAATGATATATCTTTTTGGATAAACGGACGAAACAAGGTGAGATAAGGAACTGTTCCCAGGATGTGGCCATCTGGCCACATCCTGTCCAACTGTTGGGGGAGCATCAGCTCCCCCTATCTTCGTACGCTCTTCCCTGTTTGGTTTTTGCCTGTAAGTATTGAGATTTCTCAGTGTACAGGGAGAGATCAAGCAGAGAAGAATTTTTAGGCTAGTTTTTCATTCTTTTTAGTGTAGGTTTTTATTTTCATTTTATGTAATTTTTATTTCTTTGTAAGCATAGGTTAGACTAAGATTCATGTAAGTAAGAGAGAGACTTATGTTGAGAGTGACACTGATGTAACCTCCTCCTTTCTTCTATCATTTCTGCAAGCAATAAAAAGGTAACTTTTTAATGTTCTTTTTTGTTTTTGTTTTCTTCTTCTTCTTTCTACTCTTCCTCTTTTGGTTTTGAAGATAGTCCAAGTGAGTCAAATAGCATTGGTATTGCCTTGCCTTAGCGAGTGATATCGATAGCTCATGATGATGGATTATTTCCTATGTTTGTATCATTTCATACTTGCTCGAAGAAGCCTTGATGATGTGATGTGAATTGGGACTGAGTTAATCTTATGAGTTATGTGCTGATCGCCTTCAGATCAAGGTAAATATGCAAGGATTTTAGGTGAGTCATCAACCGGAAGAGGTAGGTTAGTTCTTTTAGGTTTTCTTCCTTTTTTTTAATTTTTAGTTTAGATCACCATCAACTCAATCAAATTTTGGCGCCGTTGCCGGAAAGGGACGGTAAGTAATGCTCTTTATAAATTTATATTTTTGGTTAACTTCTTCTTTGTTCTAGGTGTGCAGTGATAGATATCAAGAAAATTTTTGCTGTAGTGGATATATAAGTGGCCCTGGATTCTGTTCAAGAAAGCAGAGCCCAGAAGCATTTATTTTTGCAATCTGAGTGAACTACTAACCTGTATTTTTTGCAGGTTGGCTGAATTGCAAAGTTTAAATATCTATAGCTATTTATTTCTTATTTGACTCACTGTACATAAATTTATAATTCAACAGTAAAAGGTTGATTGTAAATGCTAAAAGCGGTTTAGACTTTGCATTTAGGCACGTGTCTATTTCGTTACACTTTCTATTTACTGTTGAAGAGTGATGGAGCCAAGGTATGTGTGCATAACATTTAGTATAAGGTTCATTCTTGTATGAAATATTGCTTGAGTAGTGTTACTTTTTCTATATACTTGTACACTGCACTAAACTGAATTGAGGGCTTGTCCTCTAAACAGGATAAGGTGGAGAAGTCATTCCCTCCCTTAGCTCACAAATAATCTCCTCACTCATTAACCCAAGCCTAACTAAAGCTTAGTAGACGTTAGCCTAGGGACATCTCAGACTCAATAGGAGACTGACCAAAGGAGGAAGTTGATTAGAATTTGACTCTTGTCAAATCGGTGTCAAAGGTTGGGGATTGAGAGGGGAAACCCCGAAGGCTGGTGGTTTGACTTAATTAGGCCCATTGCTTTTATGTACGGATACCTCCCACCAATCTTGCCCTACATGGCTGATTAACTTGTGGTCACATTTGACAATATACCACCGTGGATTGTCTAACCAGTTAGGAGTCGTCTAGGTCTAAGGTCTACCCTAACTTAGGTTAGATTTTTTTTCTTTTTATTTGTTTATTTGTTTGTTTTTCTTTATTTGTTTTTGACATTTCTTGTGTGATATGACTTATAACAATAATTTTTCCAATTTTAATGGTAATCCATGTTACAACCCAGCTTCTTTTTCATATATTACCAACCCGGTATACTATAACTTTAACCAACCTAGTGTGCCAAATTGGTCTTATCCGATTCAATACATGCCCCAGTCCCAATACAGTGAACAAGACTGGAATAATCATCGCTACTCTTCACAGAGCCAATGTGGATATAACTCTCCCGAGTCATATTGTCAACCACCTTACCACACCCAGCTTCATATACTCTTTCTTCTGAGCAACCATTAGAAGAATCAATTGACTGGAAAAAGAGAATGGAAGTCTTAGAAGAGCTTGAGCGATGAATTCAAATTCTAGAAGACTCAAAATCCCATCAAAATTTTCAAATCACAGATCCTTACTCTATTTTCAAGAAGAACATATCGACTTAGAAAAGAGTATGAAATCCATTATTCAATTTCAAAGTGATTCACTCAATATGATAGAAGTAAGGCTTAGTCGAATGGAAAACATGCGTAGGAACAAGGAAACTCTCCCTACCCAATCTTTGACTATTCCCGACACTTCTAGCCATATTAATGAAAACTAAGAATCATGGTATCTTGAAGACTTTCACCAAGATTCAATTTTACCACAAAACCTTAAACTTGTCCAATATCAACCTATTAACGAATTGACAAGTTTTCATTTTAATGAGATTGAACTTGATTATGAATGTGAGCCTGATCCCTAACCTTGTGATTCACTTTCCATCTTCGAATCTATGTCGACTCCGGTATCCTTACCCAATTTGGACCAATTTTCTGAGCCAACATTTATTCTCGTACCCATAAATTTAAAAATTGAATTACCAATTTTGGATAGTCACATTCCATTGATGGAAAAATAATGTGATTTTCAATTCTTGAATTTGAACTCAACTCTTGAATCAAAACTGACTCTCGAACCCAAAGTTGATTTTCTTGAGTTAGTATTGGTTCCCGGACCTATAATTCTTGAGCCCAAGTCAACTATTCTACCGAGTCACATTCTGTTGTTGGACATAGGTATAGGCCATGATGACTCCGTGATGATTTTTCAAGACTGGTCATATAAAGGGAATAAGTTTCATGATAGGATCTTTCATGATCCTATTCATATTGGGGATTGTAAATATGCAAATAGAAAAGAGGTCAATACAAGTGGGTTCCGTGAACCACCACATTATCTTGATTGGGTAGCAACGCTTGACCCAATCTGATCACCACTGGAACCACCACCTTAAGGCAATATTTTTCTTCCCTTTCTTCTTTTTTCATGCATCTATGCATTCATTCATACATTAAGGACAATGCATGAAATAGGTGTGGGGGAGGGTTCTAACATAACATAGGTTTTCTTTTATTTAAAATAAAAAAATTAACTTTCTTTTAAAAAAACTTTTTGAAAAGAGAGCAATATTTTGATGTATTTTTTTTAAGAAATTAAGTTAATTTTAAGGAATAGGAGAATCATAATTAGGATTTCTTATACTTGGTCAAAATAAGATTATTTGTTTGATTTCTAGGGTTAGGAAGAAAAGTTAGAAAAGTAATTTAGTTTTGATTTTTATCTTGATGAAATATGCATGCTTTATACACTTATGCACTTAGGGTTCAAAAAATAAAGATTCTTATGCCTTATAAAAAAAAAAGAAAACGAAAAAATATATATAATATATCAAAAATTCTCTGATTAAGCGGGGTATTTGTGCCTCATAAAGCAGAAGTATTCACGCCTAAAAGCGGTTCATAAAATAAAATTCTTAGTTTTGTGGCCTTGTTTGCTCGAATCCTTAAGTCCTTAGGGTGTTTTCTCATCTGGTGCCCTAATACCGTTTAGTTTGAGAGTCATCGATTAAAGACTCGATACATAGGCAGATTAGAAAGCCTAATTGAACTAAGGAACAATATCACCAAAAATTAAAAAAACAAAAGAAAAAAATAATAAGACATAAGAATTAGAGTTAAAGAACCCGAGTCAAAATTTCATGGTCACAAAGGTGCGTATAATTTAGGGTAAAATAATAGACTAGATGAGAAATACAGTTTGACTCTTTGTCTTGATTGATAACAAGTTTTTGAATAAAGACTAAGGTTAAGAATGAAAAGTTCAATTTTCCTGTAACTTATAAATTGCTTAATTCTTACAATAATACTTCAAATATTTTTCTTTTTCAAAATGTGTTTTCAAAATACTAACACTTTATTTTTCTTTCTTTATAGATTTTGTGGGTGTAATCTACTGAAAAACTTCACGAGACAAAACTCGTCCTCTAGGAAAAACTTAGAGGTTTAATGGCCTGTTGAACATGCTCAGTGCAATCACGTGACCTGCGAAAGGGGCCTCGAACAAGAGGACTCTCTTCACCTTTACTTTTCATCCATGTGGCTAATTGATTGAGGTAAAACCTGCACAAAAATACAGTATTTTAAATTTTAAGATTAAAGAGTGTAAGTTACTCAATTCTACCGCGATAGCAAGTGGCTATGCGGGTCGTGATCCACAAGGAGAGATTAGCGATGGAAGCTTTTTTAGTAAGTTTTCTTTTAAGATACAAAGGATGGTTAAAATTTTTCTTTTAGTTCTTGTAAAGAAAAAGAGAAAAATTAGGTTAAACTGAGTTAGGAAGAAGATGGTAGATTAGGAAGATGGAAAAACTAAAAATGATATGAACAAAAAAATTGAAAAAAAAAGTGATAAAAGAAGCGGTGGATTGTGGTGTTCTAAACTAAAGAATTAAAAGAAAGAAAACTAAAAGAAAAACTTACCTCCTTTGGTTGATGACTTACCTGGAACCCTTGCATGTTTTACCTTACTTCGGAGGCGATCAACGCATAATTCATAAGATCGAGCTCAGTCCCCATTCGCATTACATCATCAAGACGAACAAGAATGAAATGATATGGAATCTTAAGGAGGAGAACATCATCATGAAATATCATTGGCACTCACACAAACATGGCTATACTGATGCTTCTATATTCACTTGGATACTCATCAAAACCAAAAGAGGAAAAGTAGAAAGAAGAAGAAGAATACAAAAGTAAAGACAAACATTAAAAAAAAATTACCTTTTATTGCTTGCAGAAACGATGGAAGAAAGGAGGAGGGTACATTGGTGTCACTCTCAACATAAGCCTCTCTCTTTTACTTACATGAATCTCAATCTAACCTAAGCTTACAAAGAAATAAAAATTACATAAAAAGAAAATAAAAACCTACACTAAAAAGAATGAAAAACTGGCCTAAAATCTATCTCTGCTTGGTCCTTCCCCCTGGCCTTTGAGATTGCAGGTATTTATAGGAGAAATGCAGAGGTTAGAGGAGTATGAAGATAGGGAAAGCTGGATATTTCTGAATTTGAATCCTCCCCTTATCTCCAACTTGATTTGATGTGGATATTCAGTTCTGATCTGCAGCTTGTTGACGTGTTGATTACTGAATATCACTTACCAAATGACAGAATTAAAAATAGTGATCAACTTAAGCGTTGTAGCCCTTTAAATCTTCTTTCTGGATCATCTTTAATCATCAGATTTGAGATTCGGTAGCGAAAGTTATGATTCAAATACTAAAATGTATCCAGACAAAAATCTGAGTCAAACTTGCTTCATCTCATCTGTTGATCTCTGTCTATCCATTTATCCCTCTGTATTTGATATTATCCTCAGTTGATCTTTAGCTAACCAAAATAGATTTATAGAAATCCGAATTTTACCGGTTTCCATTTGGTGTTATCTTTCTGATTTGCTCTGATCTTCAGCTGAACATTTGCCCTAATCCTTGATTTGTTCTAACTAGATCTGGGATCATCCTCAGCTAACCAAATAGATCCAGTTAAATCTGATTTTAACTGATATTTATTTGGTTTAATCCTCTTTCTCTTTATTATTATCTTCTATAAAATAGACATTTAAGACAAAGAAATTAGCAGATTTATTACATGATAAATGTAGGAGTGTAATGAAAAGAATGCAAAATATGTGTACGATCACACCCCCACACCTATCTTTTGCTCGTCCTCGAGCAAAATAACAAAACTAAATCAAAGATTATTAGACCCCTTTCACAGGTCACGCGATTGCATTGAGTTTGTGCAACAAGCCGTTAAACCTCTAGGTTACCCCTAGAGGACAAGTTTTGTCTCGTGAGGGTTTTCAGTGGATTACACCCACAAAATCCATAAAGAAAGAGAAAAATATTAGTATTTTGAAAACTCATTTTGAAAGAGAAAAATATTTGAAATATTATTGTAAGATTTAAGTAATCTATAAGTTATAGGAAAACCGAATTTTTCATTCCTAAACTTAGTCTCTATTTAAAAATTTGTTATCAATCAAAGTAAGGAGTCAAATTGTACTTCTCATCTAGTCTATTACTTTACTCTAAGTCATATGCACCTTGTGACCGTGAAAATTTTGACTAAGGGTTCTTTAACTCTAACTCTTATGCCTTATATATATATATATATATATATATATATATATATATATATATATATATATATATATATAGGGGTATCTGTACCTCAGCCTGCGGGCTGAGAGAGTTTCTCAGCCTGCGGGACGTGGCTGAATATAGGCCACACATCGGTCGCAGAGTGTGGGCGCCACAAAAAATCAAAAAATCCCGCCTAAACAATCGTGAATCAAAATGACAAAAATACCCCTTTTAAATGACGACTGCGACTTCTAGCATTCAAAAGTAAAAAAATATTCACCTTTATATAATGCTTGTTACTAGTATATTATCTCATACCTAAAAACTATATTTTTACTCAATCATCCGTAGTTCCCCCACCGATCCTACTACGGATGCAATTTATGGTCGCAGTTAATCATTTATCAGTTCCCAATGCGACTTTGGTCGCAATAATTACTGTTTTGGAGTTCAAAGTAATTTAAAGTTATAGTGTATTAACTTTTAAACTGTTTTGGATAACTGAACAGTCACCTAGGAAGTATACAATTTTTGGGAAAAGATAGAAAATATATTTGAGAGATATTCACGTGGTCAAAGAGCTTAAACCTTTTGAAATTCCGGGATTAAAAGTATATAAAGGGTCATGAGCAAAGGATTAAAAACATACTAAGTTATTTTTGCTCAAACTAGTTACTCTTAACTGTTCTGAAAATAAGTTCAAAAAATGTCTTCACCATCACCACCGTCTTCACCGGAAAGAAGCCAATACATTCAAACAATGTCTTCACCATCACCACCGTCTACCTTGGTCGCAGTTGGTGGTCTTTAATCTTAATCAACAACATCACTGCGACCTTGGTCGCAGTTGGTCTTTATAAATAATCAACAACAACACTGCGACCTTGGTCGCAGTTGCTGATCTTTACTCTTAATCAACAACATAACTGCGACCTTGGTCGCAGTTGGTGGTATTTATAAATAATCAACAACAACACTGCGACTTTGGTCGCAGTTGATGGCCGCAGTCTTAAAAAAAAAAATCTGCAACCTTGGTCACGGTTTTTTGGTCGCAATGTCGACCCTGGTCGCAGTTGTTTCTGTTTGCACTGTAGTCTTATGTGACCTTGGTCGCAGTGTGGTCTCTGGTCCAAGTTGTTTTGTTTGCAATGCATGACTGCGACCAAAGGTCGTAGTTTATTAAAAAACAAATATGCTTTTTATTTATTTTCACGAATTTATCTCCAGGCATGTGAAAAATGATACAAAAAACGATCTCTTATACAATAAGATTGAGTGTTACAATATAGCAGTAGAAAGAAAACTAAACATCAAAAAGAACCATTGTTGACTAAGAGCAGTGTTGTTATTGAGGTCTTTTTATTTATGTCCACGCATTTATCTCCAGGCATGTGAAAATGATACAAAACGCTCTCTTATACAATAAGATTGAGTGTTACAATATAGCAGTACAAAGAAGACTAAACATCAAAACAACCAAGAAGACTAAACATCAAAAGAGCCCTTGTTGAATAAGAGCAGTGGTGTTATTGACGTCCCCGTGTATTAAAAAACTGTGGACGTCGAGGACCATGACTTCTTCCCTTGTGGACGAATATCGATCAAGTTCACCGGCCAAAATATTCTCCCAAAGGCCCAGCGAACTTGAAAAAGGACAATCAAGCTCTGGGTCTTCTTCGTGCATAGGGTCATCTTCATCCATGGAGGCAGGCCCCTGTTAGAGACTCTGAAGAAGGCTGAAATTCTCAGAGCAATTGCTCTCAAATGAACACAGTCTAATTATGGGCTGTTAAAGGGAGAGGGTGAGCCCTATTTATGGGCAGCCCATAATAACAGCTTCGGGAAACAGCGAATGGTGCGGGTTCATCAACGTAGACTTGACGTTAAAAAGATCTCATAAAATCTTTATGACAGGTCGCGTCTCACGGAGTGAGTCCAAGTCGCATCAGACAACAGACAACTTTTCATTGGTCGCAGTTAATAATTATATTACTTCACCTTATAAATTTTTAAAATGAAAGGTTGCGACATTGGTTGCAGTTGCTGGACGCAGACTTAATAAATACACTGCGACCTTGGTCGCAGTTTCTGTACTTTAGTCTTAATCAACAACAACACTGCTACCTTGGTCGCAGTTTCTGACCGTAGTCTTAATAAAATAAACTGCGATCTTGATCGCAGTTGTTGCTGTTTAGTCTTAATAAAATACACAGCGACCTTGGTCGCAGTTGCTGGTCTTTACTCTTAATCAACAACATCACTGCGACCTTGGTCGCAGTTGGTGGTCTTTATAAATAATCAACAACAACACTGCGACTTTGGTCGCAGTTGATGGCCGCAGTCTTAAAAAAATAATCTCCAATCTTGGTCGCTATTGCTGGTTTTTAGTCTTAATCAACAACAACACTGCGACGATGTGACACGTCACCGCAACAGTTGCTTAGTCGCAGTCTTTGGTCGCAGTGTCGACCCTGGTCACAGTAGTTACTGTTTGCAATGTATCTTATGCGACCTTGGTCGCAGTGTCATCTATGATCATAGTTGTTTTGTTTGCAATGCATGGTTGCGAAAAAAGTTCGTAGTTTAATAAAAAAAACAAATATGCTTTTTATTTATGTCCAGGCATTTATCTCCAGGCATGTGCAAATGATACAAAACGATCTCTTATACAATAAGATTGAGTGTTACAAATACAGCAGTACAAAAGAAGACTAAAACATCAAAAAAATCCCTTGTTGACTAAGAGAAATCTTCTTCTTGAGGTCTGGTGGCAGCAGAATCAATAAGATTGAGTGTTACAAAGAACACTAAACATCAAAGTATCCAATAAGACAAAACATCAGAAGAGCCAAGAAGAGCCCTTGTTGACTACTAAGAGCAATCTTCTCCTGGAGGTCTGGTGGCAGCAGAAACTTTCGTTTATGAACATCTCTTCACCAGAAGGTTATCCAGTGAGCATGGAGTTTCCTCGATGTCACTTCTGGGGTAAGAGAGGAGGTTTTGAGACCTCACAGGGAATGCTACCCACCACTATATCCACCACATCCCCCGCCGCCATACCCACTCTGACCATCCGTCACCAGCAAGCTTGACTGGTGCGTCAAGTGAGAACAGATCTCGGTGAGGATTAAGTCCTCGTCAGGGATCATGACTTCTTCCCTTGTGAACGACGAGGACCATGACTTCTTCCCTTGTGGACGATGAGGTCTATGACTTCTTCCTTGTGGACGAACATCGATCAAGTTCGTCAATAGGGTCATCTTCATCCATGGAGGCAGGCCCCTGTTAGAGACTCTGAATAAGACGGAAATTCTCAGAGCAATTGCTCTCGAAAGAAAACAGTCTAATTATGGGCTGTTAAAGGGAGAGTGTGAGCCCTATTTATAGGCAGCCCATAATAACCATAATTAATGGTTCATTAATCAGAATCGTCGGCATTAATGGTCTCCAACCGCCAGCGCCGGTTTGAAAATAAAAGACATTAACGCCTAAACCCAATGAAGAACCGACACGTAGACAAACCGCTTCGGGAAACAACGAATGACGCGTAGACCAAAGTCGCAGTCCACGTAATGCAACACTAGATTGCAGTTGCTGGCCATCTTTATCAATAACAACACTGCGACCTTGGTCGCATTTAACCATGTACACTGCGACAAAAAGACTTTGGCTAAGGTCGCAGTTTAAATGTACAATGCGAGCAAAGACTCTGACTACATTATATTCAAAAAAAATAATTACTTAACGTACTGCGATCAAAGTCGCAGTCCATGTAATGCAACCCTAGATTGCAGTTGCCGGCCATCTTTATCAATAACAACACTGCGACCTTGGTCGCATTTCACCATGTACACTGCGATGAAAGACTTTGACTAAGGTCGCAGTTTAAATGTACAATGCGACCAAGACTCTGACTACATTATATTCAAAAAAAATTAAACTATAAAGTAGAATTTTATCGCAGGCTGAAAACAATGATCTGAAAAGATTTTATATTTTCAAAAAAAAATTATCCCAGGCTGAAAAGGAGAAACTACATCTTTCAAAAAAGAGGTAAAAGAAATAAGGCGAAAAGTAATTTATATTCTATAAAGAGCGGCAAAAAAAAAGGGGGAAAAATAATAATAAACAATAAGGAAAAGTTATCATAAGGGGTATTTGGTAATTTAACTTCTACCTAAAAGCCGACCGCAAGTCAGTGAGGTGACAAATCGAGCCACGTCACCGCAGGCTGAGAGAATACTCTCAGCCTGCGGGCTGATATACATTTTTTCTCATATATATATATATATATATATATATATATATATATATATATATATATAGATATATATTGGTGTTATTATTCCTTAGTTCTATTAGGCTTTCTAATCTGCCCATGTAACGAGCCTTTAATCAATGACTCCCAAACCAAACAGTCTTAGGGCACCGGGTGAGAAAACACCCCAAGGACTTAAGGACTCGAGCAAACAATGCCACAAAACTAAGGATTTTATTATATGAACTACTTTTAGGCGTGAATACTTATGCTTTATTAGGCACAAATACTCAGCTTAATTAGAGGATTTTTTTATATATATTTTTCTCAAACTTATCTAATCATCTTTCGCATAAATACCAAGGCTTACTTAGGCCAAAGCACCCAGCTAATCAATAATTAGATTTGTTTATCTTTCATCGATATATTTTTTCTCTTTTTTGTTAATTTTTTTTAAGGCATAAGAATCTTTGTTTTAGAACCCTAAGTGTGTAAGTGTATGAAGTGTGCATATTTCATCAAGGTAAAGATCAAGACTAAATTACTTTGACAATTATCTTCCTAACCCTAAAAATAAAACAAATAATCTTATTTTGACCAAGTATAAGAAATCCTAATTATGATTATCCTATTCCTTAAAATTGACTTAATTTCTTACAAAAAATATATCAAAATATTGTTTCTATTTTCAAAAAGTTGTTAAAAGTAAAGAAAATGTTAATTTTTTTCTTTTTTTTCTTTTTTGTTTCTTTTTAATAAAAAGAAAAACCTAAGTTATGTTAGACCCTCCCCCACACCTATCTCATGCATTGTCCTCAATGTATGAATTAATGCATAGATGCATGAAAAAAAAGACAGGGAAGGAAAATACTACCTTAAGGTGGTAGTTCTGGTGGTGGTCTGATTGGTCCACGAAATGCGGCCAAATCGACTTTGCATGGAGTTCGGCGGAACCCACCAGAAATCTCTCTTATATAACCAACTAAAATAATGTATATATGATCAGTTTTTATTAAAAATTTAACCCCATCTAATTTCCAAATTCCATAATTAATTTCGGAGTCAATTTTGTTAGCCGCTTTGTCCCAAAATGGAGTGTGAAAAGATAGAATGATTGACTTGGACTTAGGAAGTACGGGAACTAATACCGACTCAGAAAAATGACTTAAGTCAAGTAAAGGTTCAGGAGTCGAGATTGATTCAGGAAGTGGGTGCAAATAAAGAAGTTGAAACTCAAGTCCACATTCATTTTCTCACAATAGAATGTCACTTAATATTGGTGATTCAAGTTCAAGAATAACAGGTGTGGAAATCAAAACTGATTCTAAAATATTATTCAAGTCGGGTAACAAAACAGGAGTCAATATTGATTCGGGAATTTGAACTGGATCACAAAATTGAGAATCTAGGTCACATTTCTCATTGAGTTCAATTTCATAAAAATGAGAACTTGTCAATTTGTCAATGAGACTTTCAAAAGTATGAAATTGGTCAAGTTCAATATAATGACCATCAAAGATGGGCGATTCAATTTCATTATGAATTGACACAGGATCCAATATTGACTCGGAAAAAGATTGAAATCAGGTGAAGACACCAGAGTCATAATTGAATCAGGAAGTAGAATTGAACACTAAGTTGAGGTTCATGATCATATTCTTTCTCAAGTTCAATTTCAGGAAAGGGATAACTTGCCAAACTGTCAATGTCACTTTCAAAATTTAGAGTTTGGGCAAGTTCAAATGATTGTACTGAAATGGAACCTTGTTTTCCAAAACAATATGACTCTTCGGCTCTAACAGAATGGTTTGCGACATCAGAACTGGCCAAACGGTGAGAAC
Organism: Agave tequilana; assembly: GCA_038442645.1. Classification (NCBI taxonomy): domain Eukaryota; kingdom Viridiplantae; phylum Streptophyta; class Magnoliopsida; order Asparagales; family Asparagaceae; genus Agave; species Agave tequilana. The sequence continues at coordinate 26,239 of JAVJIF010029496.1, read as the reverse complement.
GTAGAGTTTGACCATCATATCTATGTCATGATTACGAGCGTTTTGAGCCTGAGTCATGGCTTCAAGCATCTTTTCATAGTTGATCGGTTCATCGTTTTGTTAAAAAAATGAAGTGTTGTTTTGAAATTGGTGGTGAAATTGTGAGTCCATCAGATTTTGTGATTTTTGTTTGGACTCACGCATACTCATTTTCAAAATTGATGGTTTTCTATTTTGGACTGGTGGAACTGAGATGAATCTTAAAAATATTGTGGACAAGGTGGATAAGGAGGACAAGTTGGTTGAAAATTGGACTCGGAGGAGGTGAATCCCCATTGACTCTGTGAAGAGTTAAAATTATTCTAGAAATTATAGTCATAAGATTGGCGGTATGGGTTATATTGATTCGGATAAGACCAATCCGACACACTAGGTTAGTGAAAGTTATGATATGCCGGGTTGGTAATATCCGAAAAAGAAGTGTAATATGGATTACCATTAAAATTGAAAAAATTATTATTATAAGCCATATCACACAATAAAACACAAACAAATAAGCAAACAAAGAAAAAAATTCTAAACTAAGTTAGGGTAGACCTTTCACCTAGACGACTCCTAACTGGTTAGACTGTCCACGGGAGGTATAATGCAGACTTTGACCACAAGCTAATCAGCCAGGTCAGGGCAAGATTGGTGAGAGGTATCCGTGCAAAAGCGACGAGCCTAATTAGGCTAAACCATCAGCCTTCGGGGTTTCGCCCCTCAATCCCTTTCCTTAGACACTGATTTGGCAAGAGTCAAATTCTAACACCTTCCCTATTAGGATAATCTCCTAATTGAGTCCGAGATGTCCCTAGGGCCAACGTCTACTCAGTTTTAGTTAGGCTTAGGTTAGTGAGTGAGGAGATTGTTTGTGGGCTAAGGGAGGGTAATGACTTCCCTACCTTATCTTGTTTATAGGACAAGCCCTTAAGATTGATTGTGCAAGGTGTGCAGGATAAAGAAAAGTAACATTCAACAAACAAATAATCACTCAAGAATGTTTTCTAAACTATATGCCATGCAAACGTACCTTTTGCTCCAGCACTCTTCAACAGTAATGTAAAATGCAAGCGAATTAGACACGTGCCTAAATGCAAAGTCTAAACCATTTTTAGCATTTAACAAACATCATTTTACTGTTGAGGTTAGAAAGTAAATACAGTGAGACAAATAAGGAAATAGATAGGTACAGATATTAAACTTTGCACTACAATCAACCTGCAAAAAATACAGGTTAGTAGTTCACCCAGATTGCCACATGAATGTAGCAAATCTGAGGGGCTTCTTGGCTCTGCTTTCTTGAGCAGAGTCCAAGGTCATTTATATGTTCACTGTAGCAAAAGTTCCTTATTGTCAAACCTGTACACCAAGAACAAAGAAGAAAGTTAATCAAAAATGTAAACTAAAAAGAGAATTACTTACCGTCCCTCCCCGGCAACGACGTCAAAATTTGATTGAGGTAAAACCTGCACAAAAATACAGTATTTCAGATTTTAAGATTAAAGAGTGTAAGTTACTCAATTCTACCGCGATAGCAAGTGGCTATGCGGGTCGTGATCCATAAGGAGAGATTAGCGATGGAAGCTTTTTTAGTAAGTTTTCTTTTAAGATACAAAGGATGGTTAAAATTTTTATTTTAGTTCTTGTAAAGAAAAAGAGAAAAATTAGGTTAAACTGAGTTAGGAAGAAGATGGTAGATTAGGAAGATGGAAAAACTAAAAATGATATGAACAAAGAAATTGAAAAAAAAAGTGATAAAAGAAGCGGTGGATTGTGGTGTTCTAAACTAAAGAATTAAAAGAAAGAAAACTAAAAGAAAAACTTACCTCCTTTGGTTGATGACTTACCTGGAACCCTTGCATGTTTTACCTTACTTTAGAGGCAATCAACGCATAATTGATAAGATCGAGCTCAGTCCCCATTCGCATTACATCATCAAGACGAACAAGAATGAAATGATACAGAATCTTAAGGAGGAGAACATCATCATGAAATATCGGTGACACTCACACAAACATGGCTATACTGATGCTTCTATATTCACTTGGATACTCATCAAAATCAAAAGAGGAAAAGTAGAAAGAAGAAGAAGAAAACAAAAGTAAAGACGAACATTAAAAAAAAAATTACCTTTTATTGCTTGCAGAAACGATGGAAGAAAGGAGGAGGGTACATCGGTGTCACTCTCAACATAAGCTTCTCTCTCTTACTTACATGAATCTCAATCTAACCTAAGCTTACAAAGAAATAAAAATTACATAAAAAGAAAATAAAAACCTACACTAAAAAGAATGAAAAACTGGCCTAAAATCTATCTCTGCTTGGTCCTTCCCCCTGGCCTTTGAGATTGCAGGTATTTATAGGAGAAATGCAGAGGTTAGAGGAGTATGAAGATAGGGAAAGCTGGATATTTCTGAATTTGAATCCTCCCCTTATCTCCAACTTGATTTGATGTGGATATTCAGTTCTGATCTGCAGCTTGTTGACGTGTTGATTACTGAATATCATTTACCAAATGATAGAATTAAAAATAGTGATCAACTTATGAGTTGTAGCCCTTTAAATCTTCTTTCTGGATCATCTTGAATCATCAGATTTGAGATTCGGTAGCGAAAGTTATTCAAATACTAAAATGTATCCAGACAGAATCTGAGTCAAACTTGCTTCATCTCATCTGTTGATCTCGTCTATCCATTTATCCCTCTGTATTTGATATTATCCTCAGTTGATCTTTAGCTAACCAAAATGAATTTATAGAAATTTGAATTTTACCGGTTTTCATTTGGTGTTATCTTTCTGGTTTGCTCTGATCTTCAGCTGAACATTTGCCCCAATCCTTGATTTGTTCTAACTAGATCTGGGATCATCCTCAGCTAACAAATAGATCCAATTAAATCTGATTTTAACTGATATTTATTTGGTTTAATTCTCTTTCTCTTCATTATTATCTTCTACAAAATAGACATTTAAGATAAAGAAATTAGCAGATTTATTACACGATAAATGTAGGAGTGTAATGAAATGAATGCAAAATATATGTACGATCACTAATGACTTGAGTTCTGAGATATCGCAGTATCAGATATTTCACTGGATGCACATAGGAGACTCGTCATTATACTATTAATAGGTTTCTTGATTATTTTGTTCTTATTTCCTTATTTATGCATGTTTTCTTATTAGTTTACAATGCGCACAGATGATACCCTCTTATTGGGCAAGACCAAAGTGTTTCAAGCAATAGTGTTCAAGTGGATTCTTTACTGTTTTGAGATGTGGTTAAGCCTTAAAATTAACTTTCAAAAGAGTGGAGTCATTGAAATGGGTAAAATGATAATGGACAGTGTTGTGCCCGGTGACAACAACCAACTGAGGATCTTACAAATCTCCAAGCACAAAGAACACCCAAACAGCACAAATAATCACCAGAAGAAAACACAAACTCAAACACACGATCTAACGAGGTTCGGCCTCAATGCCTACGTCCTCGGGGCAATCCAGAAGAGAGATTAATTACTTTGAGGAAGATTACAATTGTTAGCAGCCTCTTTGAATGCAAGAGAGCTCTAGCCTTCAGATTCTTCTGATACAAAACCCTAGAAATAAAAACAGCCTTTAAATACAACAAGTTTTCAAACCTGTACATCGCAGCCCGCACCCGCAGGTCGGTCGACCGGGACTTCCACGGTCGACCGGTCGGTCGACTGGGTGCCCACAGAGAGTTGGGTACTTTCAGCCGGACGACCGGGGCGGTCGACCGGGTTGATCCCTTGTGCACGTTGTGCACGTCGGTCGACCGACCGGTCGACCGACAGCCTGTTCTGCTGCTGCTTTCTTCTGCTGCTGTTTCCTTCGCCTTTCGTCGTCGATTTCCTTGGCGATCACCTCAACGACCTCTCGGCTATCTTCCTTGATAATAATCTCTCTTTCCAATAATTCTTCACCTCGGTGAAGATTTTCCAAATCTGAGCCGAACATCGACTCGAGAGCGGCTGCACCAAAGTGGTTGCCTACGTACCCCTGCCCAAGGGATCAAGCCGTTCGTAATTCACCCAAATGAGCTTCAGCAAGCTCAAACCACTTGAAGGACATGGAGCAAAGCTTTGCAGTGTGCAAACTTCACTCCCGACACCACTTTTGTAAGCATGTCGGCTGGATTCTCCGAAGTGTGAATCTTCAACAACTCGATGTCACCTTCCTCCAAAATCTCCCGAACGAAATGGTACCTGACGTCAATATGCTTCGTCCTTGCATGATAGACCTGGTTCCTAGCCAAGTAGATGGCACTCATGCTGTCACAGTTAATCTTCAGTAGATCCTGTTCCACGCCCAAGTCATCAAGCAACCCCTGAAGCCAGATTGCCTCCTTCATGGCCTCTGTCATAGCCATATACTCAGCCTCTGTGGTCGACAAAGCGACGGTAGACTGCAGTGTGGAGCGCCAACTAATCGGTGCCTGTGAGAATGTGAAGACATATCCCGTCGTCGACCGGCGCTTGTCAAGGTCACCTGCATAGTCAGAATCAACATACCCTATGCACTCTTGCTTTCCAGTGTTGTCCTTCTCAAACACTAGGCCTACATCAACTGTTCCCTTGATGTATCTCAAGATCCATTTCACAGCTTCCCAATGACCCTGTCCGGGATCATGCATATATCGACTCACCATGGAGACGGCCTGTGATAGATCTGGCCTTGTACACACCATAGCGTACATCAAGCTACCCACCGCACTGGCATATGGAACGTGAGACATATACTCACGCTCTTGAGCGCTCCTCGGAGACATCTTTGCAGATAATTCGAAGTGAGGAGCCATAGGTGTACTTACAGACTTGGTATCCTTACTGATATTGAACCTCTGCAGTACCTTCTCCAAATAGCCCTTCTGAGTCAAACTCACCCTGCCAGCTCTCCTATCTCTAGTGATCTCCATGCCCAAAACCTTCCTAGCTTCGCCCAGGTCTTTCATCTCAAACTCTGACGATAGATCCTTCTTCAGAGCATCAATAGCAGATCTCAACCTCGAAGCAATCAACATATCATCTACATAAAGAAGTAGATAGATATATTCACCTGATGGTAGCCTGTTGTAGTACACACATGGATCATAATAGCTACGTGTGTACTTTTTCTTCCTGAAGAAGCTATCAAATCGCTTGTACCACTGTCTAGGAGACTGCTTCAATCCGTACAGCGACTTCTTTAGCTTGCATACTAACTCTTCCTTCCCTGCAGTCTTGTAGCCTGTGGGCTGTGTCATTTAGATCTCCTCCTCAAGATCGCCGTGGAGAAAAGCGGTCTTCACACCGAGTTGGTCAAGGTCCAACTCATTCTGCGCAACCAAGGCCAATAGAATACGAATTAATGAATGTTTAACTACAGGAGAGAATTCCTCGTTATAGTCAATTCCTTCCCTCTGAGCGTAGCCTTTAGCCACCAACCGAGCCTTGTAGCGCACTGCATCTTCTTGGAGTGATCCTTGCTTCTTAGCAAACACCCACTTGCATCTTATGGCCTTCTTCCCCTTGGGCAACTTGGTGAGTTCCTATGTGTCGTTCTTGTAGAGAGATTGCATCTCTTCATTCATGGCCGCTTTCCACATCCTTGCTTCCGAACTGATCTCAGCTTCTCTGAAGGTAGATGGAATAGCCTCCTCAACGACTGGAAGTGCATACGCAATGACCATATCAGTGGTGAGCCAACCTGATCTCCTAGTGTTCCTCCTTGGTCTTTTCACTGCAGTAGGATCCGGAACAGTACCCATGACCTGCTCTTGACCCTGTTCAAAATCTTCAGCATCTTCTTCAACAACTCGATCACTGCCCTGTGTCACCTCAGGAATGATCCGAACTGATGCTGATTCCTCTAGAGATGGTGGATCTGCATCAATCTCCATCTGCTGCAATAGCTCCTTGGTCTTACTGGTCTCCACCTGCTGAGAGACCGTAGGCTTCATCAAAGAAGCCTCATCGAACGTGACATCCCTGCTGAGTATGAACTTGTTGTTCGTTTGGTCCCAAATCTTGAACCCCTTGGTTCCTCACTTGAAGCCAACAAACACCCCCTTCTTTGCCCTTGGATCCAACTTGTCTTCTCTGACATGGTAGTAGGCTGGACATCCGAAAACCCTAGCAAATCATAGTCCCCAGCATCTTTTCCTGACCAAGCTTCTAGAGGAGTCTTCCTCTCTATTGCAGATGACGGCAACCTATTCACGAGATGGCATCATACTCCAAAGCTTCAGCCCAAAACTTCTTTGGTAGTCCTGCATTGGATAACTTACACCGGACCTTCTCTAGCAAAGTCTGGTTCATCCTCTCAGCCACCCTATTTTGTTGCGGAGTCTCTCGTACCGTGAAGTGTCTCTCTATGCCCTCATCAAGGCATAGCTGTAGGAAAGGATCCGATTTGTACTCTCCTCCATTGTCAGAACGGAGGACCTTGACCTTCCTTCCCGTGCTTCTCTCCAGATTCGCTTTCCACTTCACGAACAGTTCTAGGACTTCATTTTTGTGTCGCATGGTGTACACCCAACAACGCCTAGAAAAATCGTCAATAAACGACACAAGATAGTGGTTACCTCCAATCGATGCAGTCTTGATAGGTCCCCATACATCCGTGTGAACATAGTCAAGAATACCCTCTGTGCAGTGTGAAGCTGTGCCAAACTTCACCTTGGTTTTCTTGCCGATGATGCAATGCTCACAGAAATCCATCTTGCAGGTCTCAGCACCTTCAGCAACCCTTGCCTCGCAAGAACTTGCATTGACTTCTCTCCTGCATGTCCCAGCCTCTGATGCCACAGCCGGGTTGAATCTTCCTTTGGACTGGTAGAAGCTGCCACCTGCCCTGTCACCGTACTACCCTTCAAGTAGTACAAGTTGTTCCGGCGATCGGCCTTCAACACCACCATCGAACCCTTTGTCATTTTAAGAACCCCTCCTTAATAGACACTCCAAGGCCCAATGATTCCAAAGCTCCTACGAAAATCAAGTTCCTCTTCAACTGAGGTACATACCTCACTTCTTTCAGCTCCCTTACCATCCCATCAAACATTCTGATTGGAATAGTGCCAACTCCCTCCATGACGCACGGATGATCATCACCCATGACGACCGAACACCCCTCCAACTTCTCAAAACTGGTAAACCAGTCCCGATTAGGACATACATGATATGTTGCACCTGTATCCAAGATCCACTCATTTTCACCCGAGTATCCTATGACGGGAGGAGTAACTGAAAATGAGAGTACTGACGAATCGAGTCTGCTCCATCTGCCTGTGATTTGCTGCTTGCAGTGTTAACCACTTTTGCGAGATTTGCTTCAGACTTTGATTCTTTCTTCTTTCCCTTGAACTTCGGACAGTCCACCTTCCAGTGTCCTATCTCTCTGCAGAAAGCACACTGATTCCTTTTGAGATCCCTGAAGCCCGGCCTGAACTTTGATCTTCCTCTAACCTCCTTACCCTTTCTCGATGAACCTCTGCCTCTTACTTCCAGTGCCTCCGCCGATGAGCTTGACTGAGAAGGATGTCTCTCCTTTCTCCTCGTCTCATAACTTGTTAGTGCAGATGACACCTCATGGTAGTCCAGTGTCTTCCTACCGTTGATAAAGGTCATAGTGAATGTCTCATACTCCTCCGCTGGGAGTGAGTTCAGGAGGATGACCGACTTGTCTTCCTCTTCTACCACGACATCCAAGTTTATCAAATCTGTAAGAAGCTTGGTATATCGGTTGATGTGCTCATTCATTGTGCTCCCCTTCTTCATCCGAAACTGGTACAGCTTACTCTTAAGCTGCAACCTGGATTCAACACTCTTCGTGAGGTATTTCTTCTCAAGGGTATCCCACAGATGCTTCGCTGACGTCTCATGTTGCATAAGATATTTTATGTCTTACGACAAACATGAACGTATCAACCCACACGCTGACCTATCATCTTTGCCCACTCTTCATCAGTGGTCGTGCTCTTCTTCTTTTCCAATAGGAGAGTGTCCTCGAGATTCGATGCATTCAGTGCATCCATAACCTCACATCTCCACATCCTAAAGTTATTTGTACCATTGAACTTGACAACATCAATCCTCGGGTGAGGATTCATAGTCCTAACCGAAGTAATTTCCTCTGCCACTGAGATTTCTTGATCCTCTAACTATGCGGAAAATCAACCAACTGAAATAGATCTTTACTCAGATAAAAATTGAATTTTTACCTTTCCCTTGAAACCCTAGATCGAGTTTCACTCCTGATCTACTCCAACACAGATTCCACGAGCCCTTCTAGCGTCCTCCTGAGATCGACACACGATCCCACGAACACCAATACCTCTGATCTGAGATCGACACACGATCTCCACCGAATCAGATCTCGAGCCCTCCGAATCTTCTGAAATCCCAAGCGGAACCTGGAAGCTCTGATAACACTTGTTGTGCCCGGTGACAACAACCAACTGAGGATCTTACAAATCTCCAAGCACAAAGAACACCCAAACAGCACAAATAATCACCAGAAGAAAACACAAACTCAAACACACGATCTAACGAGGTTCGGCCTCAATGCCTACGTCCTCGGGGCAATCCAGAAGAGAGATTAATTACTTTGAGGAAGATTACAATTGCTAGCAGCCTCTTTGAATGTAAGAGAGCTCTAGCCTTTAGATTCTTCTGATACAAAACCTTAGATACAAAAACAGCCTTTAAATACAACAGGTTTCCAAAACCTGTACATCGCAGCCCGCACCCGCAGGTCGGTCGACCGGGAGGTCGACCGACACTTCCACCGGTCGACCGGTCGGTCGACTGGGTGCCCAACAGAGAGTTGGGTACTTTCAGTCAGACGACCGGGCGGTCGACCGGGTTGATCCCTTGTGCACGTTGTGCACGTCGGTCGACCGGTCGGTCGACCGACAGCCTGTTCTGCTGCTGCTGCTTGCTTCTGCTGCTGTTTCCTTCGCCTTTCATCGTCGATTTCCTTGGCGATCACCTCGACGACCTCTCGGCTATCTTCCTTGATAATAATCTCTCTTTCCAACAGACAGTATACTGATTTCGTACATTTTTAATTGTCGCATTAAGTGCTTTCCGATTAAATATATTGGTCTCCCTCTTAGAGTCAGCACCCTTAAACATTTGAATTGGATACCTTTTTTATAAAGAAGAAGGTGAAGAGTTTGACTTCAAGAGTGGAAGGGCAAGCTTTTTCCCTCTGCGGGAGAATCACTGTCACAAATTCGGTCCCCACCGCGATCCCCGCCTACTTCTTACCCGCATTCCCAGATTCCTATGGCATGAGGCCTCTAAGAATAAGGGAGGCTATTCCTTGCTTAACTGGGATACAGTCTGCAAGAAGAAAGAGTTTGCGGGACTAGGTCTTGTTAACCTTAGGGACATGAATATTGCACTCCTAGTTAAATGGTGGTGGAAACTTATCACCTTACTAGAGGCCAAATGGGCCAAATTGATCTCAGATAATTACTCTAGAGCCTCATCGAGTTTGAGAAATAAAGGGAAGAAAAGTAGACTGGCTTCGCAATTTTGGAAAGGCCTACTTAAGGTGAAAGGAATTTTCTTTGGAGGGCTTTTCTTACCAATGGGAACAATATTAGCTTCTAGAAGGACAAATGGTGTGGTGGATCCCCTCTCTGTCTTTATTTGCCAGATTTATTCCAAATTGCCTAATAAAAACACCACAGTGGATGCTTGTTGAAGAAGGAATAGTGGTGAATTTGGAACACGACCTCCCTCGTTATTTGGCCAGGAATAGAAGAGATCTTCTTTATTTCTTCAAGATTGGAAGCCCTGTCCGTTCTCTGATCCTACCACTGTGACTTGGAGACGGAGTAACAAGGGTTTGTTCTCTCTGGCAGATGGCCTGAATTTCATGCTACTTTGTCTTCATTGACTATTGATTCTCAAGTCTCTTCATTTTGCTTGCTTTTGATATAGATGTTTCATCGTTTTCTTCCAGTCTGTTGCACGCGAGCTATTCGCCTCTTGAAGGCAGGGCCGGTCTTGGAAAATTCAACGCCCTAAGTAAAATTTAAATATATCCTTAAACACACTAATCACAGTTACAACAAAGTAAATTATTTTTCTTCATCAAATATTTTTTTTTAGAGTTTACAAAAATATGACAGAATCTTTTTAAGACTCATTGAAATCTTATTTAGTGAAAACCTGGTGGGACAAAACATCATCTTTCTTGTGAAGCATCATCTTTCTAAGAAAAAATACTTATTTAGTGTTCCTCTTAAATTTTGAGTAAGCTTTTTTTCATTTTTTTAATTATTTTTTATATATGGAGGGTTGTTTGCTAAACATTATTTAGCTTTTATAACACAAGCAATAACATCAAAATTCTCAACAATATAACACATAAGGCTAGAACTTATAGCATTACAATCAACAATCAAGTATGAAATAATATTGATCTTAAAGATTTTAACTAAACAACTAATGAATAAGGAACAATTAGACTAGATTTTGACCTTCCCCCCCTTCAATTTCAAAATTTCATGTTCCAATTGATTAAGTAGCAACAAACTCTCTAAAAAAAGTTAATATTAATTAGTAAAGTAAGTTGGACTTGGAAAAACAAAGACGATGCTTATTGTTAGCATTTTGATTGTTAAACAAAAATTATTTAGTTCAGAAAAGAATGGTGATTCAACGAACACTCAAAAACATTTAATTGTATAAAGGATTTAGATATCTGAAAATATTTTCTTAGTATTTAAGTAGTTTTATCTGCATGTTAAGTTCTAATAAAAATTCACCACATTTCAACCCAAAATTTATACAATAGCATTCCTCAACATCAAAAATTTTGCATTATATCTGCAAAATTTCTGCATACAACAATTATTGCATGCAATAAATAACATTAGATTATAGAAAAATGAGCTAAATGGTTCTGAATTGGAGAGTAGAGCAATATAAAAAAAACAAATGGAAGTACTTCATTCAAAATAAACTCCTATAACAACTTCAACTTGTACAATTGAGTGGTGAGAGGAAAACAAACAAAGTTGTGGATTATTTAAAAAAAAAAAATTCTTTGGACGGGGGCATGGATTGACAATCAATTTCGGGCTTTAGACTCAAATAAATTATTGATGCAACATCATCGAAATCAATGACAAATTTTCACATAATGTGCAACGGTCCCAGATTTTAATGATCTCAATTTACATATAAACCTCTATTGATTAACAGATTATCATACTCATCTCCAATATTCCTGAAAATTTTAGTAGCACCTCCTTTGTAAATACTGAATGTCCAAATATACATTTCATATCATAATAATTTCGGCCAATATCAACCTACTTATCCTCAATCCAAGCATATAAACCAACTCAACAATCGCCCACGCAATCATAAATATAATTCGGCTCACACAGCCTCCTTATATGAAAACTCAATAATTAAGTACTCGAGAGCACCCCTCTCGGCATCCACATAATAATGACAAACCATCTTTAACTCCAACTTATCATAATTATAACCAAACTCATATCTCCATACAATACATGGATTCAGACTATCCATCTAGTCAACACTAATACTTGCTATAAGTACATGTCAAATAGGATAATGAACATATACAACAAGAACTAAATTACAATCACACAAAGTACAACTCTAAAGGTTCTCTATGTAATAGGATTTTCAACAAGGCGTTTGAAATCTTAAATTGGATCTTCCCCTCACCATGACCTGAAAACACAATAATCTGTGGGGGGTGAGCTCAACAGCTCAGTGAGGAGAGATAAAAGAAAATCAGAGAATGGTGAATATAATCAATCATAAATATGATTTTTCGAGTAATAAAGCAGATCTGGATGACTAATAGAAATAGAAAACATTTGATGAAACAATTAGGCTCTATAATCATCAGGAACGGTCCGACTCTTTTGGTCATTGATTTCTTATGACATTTCCCGTATTCTATGCCACATGTTACGGGGTTTACAAGTTCAGTAAAATATTAGCTCGGCAATATAGTTTATTATCAAACTCTTCTTATGTATTCATAGTATGTATCACATACGTATTTCATATATCATGCACGGACGCGCCAATCACACACCCCCCATCTTATATATATAGTGTATGCGTTCAGATAACACATGCATCACAAAATATACCTTTATATCTTGTAATCTTATCGCACTTCACATATAGCAGTAACACATTACACTTCACAACACACTCATGCCATATTGATGAGAGGCGTATAATACGTTATTCAAATGCATATGCAATTCATATATGAAGTGTGAAAAATCTCCGCCTTCCCCGTCCTATCGGCTCCCGCCCGGCCCCTTCCTCCTTATATAGAGATATGTAACATAATGACACCGTCTTGCCCCTCCTAACGGCTCCCGTCCGACCCCTTCCTCCTATATATATATATATATATATATATATATATATATATATATATATATATATATATATATATATTATATACGTGTGTGTATGCATAAACATCATATAACAATAACACCGTCTTCCCCACCAACCGGCTCCCGTCCGGCCCCTTCATCCTATGTATATGTACGTACATAATGCAATAACACCGTCTTCCCCCTCCTACCGGCTCCCGCCCGGCCCCTTCCTCCAATGAGTAAGAAAGCGAAAGACATGCTTATATTTACATGGAGATAACAACCAGTGTAGTAACAATATGAATATCAATTAAACACTATGATTTGCTTTGCAGCTCATCAGTTCTATTACTGAAGAACTTCATGTGGTTTACTGCATGTGTATACATACACTCAGATAACGATCACTTCATCATATTATAACAATCTGACCATTTATTATACTTTGATTCTCAGCTTATCACTTCTATCACTGGAGAATGTATGTAATTCACTGTATATGTGTATGCAAACATAAGTTACATTTCACCTTCCTGTTTAGTAATTCTATTATCAATAAGATGTACATGGTTTACTGGTTATACAATCACACATGAGTTGTAAGGCAACAGTAAAGTGACCTACGTATCTCATTCATGTAAATTGAGTTTTCATTCATATTATCAACAATTGAGTATCCAGATAGAGGTATATGTGTATGAGCATGTATAACTGTATACCTCATGTTACACTTAATCACATTCATACTTCAGTATCATTCATATGTAACAATCAATTTACACACAAAATATTATCAATGTCAATCGTTCAGTATTTCGTCTAACCATTGATTACACTTTTAATAGATAAATTCCTAATTTGTACGAGTAAGTCTTGCATTTAGCTATACTCTACCCTTCATACATCTTATTGTTTAACTGATAGAGTAGATTAGCCCACCAACCAAGTTTTTGACTTGCTCTAATTATTCACTATAGATGATTGCTCAACAGTTATACTCTAAGAACATTCTCATTTCTTTTATCAAAATTTTTACGCGCATTCACAAGGTATAATACTTAATGATTTAAGTTCAGTATGCAAGTGTAAATGATCATCAATTTCATATCGATTTCCGAGTTTATCAAGAGTTTATTGGTTCCTCCGTTCTCCTTTCAGGTGATTAAGTGTTATCGTCACCAACCCACATATTGGGTTTGAATCATTATGTATTGGTTGTTATTTGTGGCAATCATCCATATACAATCACATTAGTCATTCTAGTTTCATATGACTTGGTTACATTAAGAGCTTCAGGCTTATTCACTTGACCATAGCCACATCCAGTTAGTACATTGAGAAGTTTACTTTTTACTTATACACTAGTATAGTTTTCACTAATTGTGTCATCATATCTACTTCTTATTCTTGCACTAACTAACTGACCTTTTTTTTTACATGCAAAATTGAGAAGGTTTAGATGTCCACAGTTAGAGTATGAGGATACTTAATTAAGTTAGCATATACAAGGTTAACTCATACGCATCTTGCTATCGGATGTAGTCTCGCCTTATATTCCTTAATTCTTAATAGTTGTATTCATAGTCACAATTGAATACTTGGCTTCTAAACCCAAAATTTGTATCTTACAGCCTTCAATTGTTCATCGAGCTAACTTGATTATTCATATAAAGAAACTATTATAAAATCTTTCCCTCCTACTTGTGAAAAATCATATCCTTCCTTTGTGACACGGATAATTCAGTCTAATGTAGCATGCGAAAATAAGGTGGACAATATTAGAAAGACTTCATCAACTTGTAATGCAATTATTTGTGATAAAACTAAAAGACGACACTTAAGAAGAGACATAACCGAAACTTACCAGAATTTATTAATTATGCGCAAAAGATCCTTAAGGATAATAAACATGGGTTACTCGCCCATAACCTGATCTTATAGTTTTTGACAAATTTCTCAACTACTCTATGTACAATTTAAGCCCTTCCAACTCATTGAATAGCCATAGAATCATTTCACTATAAAATTTTTTTCTACAATCAGATTTTCATTTTTCAAGTTTCACATATCATACTCACATTTTAAGGTGCACTATTTGTGACTTAAGTATACAATCTCGATTTAGGAGGAAAATAGTGATGTACAGAAGTCACATGAGTATTTCGCTTCCTAGTACATATGATACATACAACACTACTGCAGTATAGTCCAAATGCCTAGAAGGAGTTCAAGTGCTGGTGATCAAGAGAATTGGAGGATGATGTGAATTTACAGAATAATATCGCATACCCAAATAATTACCTTATCAAATAGGTGTCAAAGCAAGTAAAAAGAAATTAGACTACACTTGAGATATGTATTAAACCCACTCTTAATGTATTCGTGATTGCTCTTGTTACTTAATAGAATTCTCCAGAAATTTGGTAGCTTAGGAAAAGTTAGAAAAGGTTGTAAATAAACAATAAATAGTTAAAACGAGCAATGAGAGAGTTCCGACCTACCATCTCTTTCCTTCAGGGCCAAGATATCCTTTAAGGCTTCCATGACTTATATTTTGCAAATTTGCAACTTTCGGATATAATTTAATTAAATCTTTCATTATAAGATCATAAGATTTTCTTTCTTAGAGCATCAATCAAGGCATATGGGTGTAGATGTTCAGGGTACCATCTCATCTTATTTGTATACAAAATTTAATGAAGGGAGAGCTTAAGTTTAATTGAGAGACCTTCACGTTCTCAAATTTTCTCTTTAGATATCCAGGGATAAACTTTAACTTTGTACATAAATGAACTTGAAGTCAAGTCCAACACATGAAGGTTTTGTGAGGCCTTATTCTATAACAACAAGAATCAATCTTTTCAACTACCCGATGAATTTCGAGATTTTCATGAAAACACCCACTCCATTGCCTCTTCTATTGTCATAATAACAATAGTGATTTTTACTCCCTTTAACCAAATTTTGTAGATTGAGCTCATAACCTACGTTATGTAGTTCATATGATTTGTAGTCAATTGTACACAAGGGACCATAACAGCAAGTAGTTTATATCATACTAGAGTTTTACATGAAGACATCTCTAAGTAAACCACCAACATACCCATCTATCGATTCTTATTATGTAATTCAAGAACCAAGATGGAATTTTTATCATCCATTCAATATAAGCCCACAAAAGAAAATTTAACCCATAAAAACATCAAGGTGGGAAAGAACTTGAGTCCAATAGATGAAAATTCATTCATCTATTCAAGAAACTAAACCCAATAAATTCAGATCTACGTATGCTTGAAGAATAAATCATGAAATCTTAACCCAAGATGAGAATGTGTTGAAATTGAAATTTTAGAAAATGACTTTAGGTCAAAAGGAAAGAAATCTCCCTACCTATAGATCCATAAGAAGACCCGCTGCCCGCCGCCGCCTTGAGTGCCGCCGGTGCCGTCGCGGCTCTGGCTGTGCCAGAGCCACGGCTCCGGCCTGCGCGAGCGAGAGAGAGAGAGAGAGAGGAGAGAGAGAGAGAGAGAGAGGGAAGAAGGGTTGGGGGAGGAAGAGAGGAAGAGGAGAGGGAATTTGAGAGAGATGGATCTAGGGTTTTTTGGGGGTTGAGGGAGATGAACGTGAGATTCATTTTCAGCCCTAGAAAATGAAGGAGAATAATGAGATATTTCTCTCCTCCTTTTACACAAAAGCCCCTCTCATTATTATTATTACTCTTATAAATTCTTTTCCATCTCCCTCATTAAGCCACATGTCCCCACTCATGCCACATGTCTCCATCATTCCCAAGCAAAAATCCCAACCATTCATCTACCCTCCTCATGCATACCTATTCCTCTCCACTAAATCCTTCTCAAAATAAAGTTATAGTATTTCTTGGTATTTACTTGCATTATTTGTATTTACACAATATGCCAACACATCCATGTAATGTATATATTCTTACACACACACACACATATACTTCATATCCATATATACATGCCAAAATTTTCATACACCTATATTTGAAATAAAAAAAAATCATTAAAATTTTATTTTACACAAAACACGTTCAATTATCGTCTTAAATAATTTTGTCTAATCAAGTTAATCAAATATTAGGATTTTAATGATCGGGGTGTCACAGTTCTACCCCGCTTACAAAAGTTTCGTCCTCGAAACTTGACACCTGCATAAGTATAAAAATCTTCGTATTCCTCCTGCATATCACAAAATGTTTCTTTGATGCAATATCTTTCTCAATCATTCTCCTCAAGATTCATTATTTCTTGACGAATTCTATACTATGTCCTTACGATCCAAATTAATCTTGACTCACTTGATATTTTAATCATTCCTTACTCCAGTGTCCCATACCACTGGCAACTCATACTGAGGGCCCACAACCTAGCAGAGCACATCCAAATTATGGCATGTGGGTAGCATAATCAGAACATAAGGCAGTGATCAAATATCTCGTGATTCGGGATTAATCATACACGTAAGAACTCCTACCCCCCTTAAACCAACCATGTCAACAACATTCCACATACATACAAACATAATCATGCATATCAAATTACAATCAGTCCTATCAATTCAATTCTCTTTCTACTATAATTATTCTAAATCTATCCTAATTCTATATCCTGCGCTCTGATACCAACTGTAACGGTCCCAGAGTCTAATGATCTCAATTTACATAAACAACTCTATTGATTAACAGATTATCATACTCATCTCCAATATTCCTGAAAATTTTAGCAGCACCTCCTTTGTAAATACTGAATGTCCAAATATACATTTCATATCACAGTAATTTCGGCCAACACCAGCCTACTTATACTTAATCCAAGCATATAAACCAACTCAACAATCGCCCACGCAATCATAAATATAATTCAGCTCACACGGCCTCCTTATATGAAAAGTCAATAATTAAGTACTCGAGAGCACCCCTCTCGGCATCCACATAATAATGCCAAACCATCTTTAACTCCAACTCATCATAATTATAACCAAACTCATATCTCCATACAATACATGACTATCCATCTATTCAACACTAACACTTGCTATAAGTACACGTCAAATAGGATAATGAACATATACAACAAGAACTAAATTACAATCACATAAAGTACAGCTCTAAAGCTTCTCTATGTAACAGGATTTCCAACAAGGCGCTTGAAATCTTAAATTGAATTTTTGCCTCACCATGACCTGAAAACACAATATCCTGTGGGGGGGGGGGGGGGAGGAGGGGTGAGCTCAACAGCTCAGTGAGGAGAGATAAAAGAAAATCAGAGAATGGTGAATATAATCAATCATAAACATGATTTCTTGAGTAATAGAGCAGATCTGGATGACTAAGAGAAATAGAAAATATATGATGAAACAATTAGGCTCCATAATCATCGGGAACGGTCCGACTCTTTTGGTCATTGATTTATGACATTTCCCGTATTCTATACTACATGTTACAGGGTCTACAAGTTCAGTAAAATATTAGCTCGACAATATAGTTTATTATCAAACTCTTCTTATGTATTCATAGTATGTATCACATACGTATTTCATATATCATGCACGGACGCGCCAATCACACACCCCCCATCAATTCTATTACTGAAGAACTTCATGTGGTTTACTGCATGTGTATACATACACTCAGATAACAATCACTTTATCATATTACAATAATCTGACCATTTATTATAATTAATTCTCAGCTTATCACTTCTATCACTGGAGAATGTATGTAATTCACTGTATATGTGTATGCAAACATAAGTTACATTTCACCTTCCTGTTTAGTAATTCTATTATCAATAAGATGTACATGGTTTACTGGTTATACAATCACACATGAGTTGTAAGGCAATAGTAAAGTGATCTACGTATCTCATTCATGTAAATTGAGTTCTCATTCATATTATCAACAACTGCGTATCCAGATAGAGGTGCATGTGTATGAGTATGTATAACTGTATACCTCATGTTACACTTAAACACATTCATACTTCAGTATCATTCATATGTAACAATCAATTTTCACACAAAATACTATCAATATCAATCGTTCAGTATTTCGTCTAACCATTGATTACACTTTTAATACATAAATTCCTAATTCGTACAAGTAAGTCTTGTATTTAGCTATACTCCACCCTTCATACATCTTATTATTTAACTGATAGAGTTGATTAGCCCACAAACCAAGTTTTTGACTTGCTCTAATTATTCACTATAGATGATTGCTCAATTGTTATACTCTAAGAACATTTTCATTTCTTTTATCAAAATTTTTATGTGCATTCACAAGGTATAATACTTAATAATTTAAGTTCAGTATGCAAGTGTAAATGATCATCAATTTCATATCGATTTCCGAGTTTATCAAGAGTTTATTGGTTCCTCCGTTCTCCTTTCAGGTGATTAAGTGTTATCATCACCAACCCACATATTGGGTTCGAGTAATTATGTATTGGTTGTTATTTGTGGTAATCATCCATATACAATCCCATTAGTCATTCTAGTTTCATATGACATGGTTACATTAAGAGCTTCAGGCTTATTCACTTGACCATAGCCACATCCAGTTAGTACATTGGGAAGTTTAACTTTTTACTTGTACACTAGTATAGTTTTCACTAATTGTGCCATCATATCTACTTCTTATTTTTGCACTAACTAACTGACTTTTTTTTACATGCAAAATTTAGAAGGGCTTAGATGTCCACAGTTAGAGTACGAGGGTACTTAATTAAGTTAGCATATACAAGGTTAACTCATACGCATCTTGCTATCAGATGTAATCTCGCCTTATATTCCTTAATTCTTAATAGTTGTATTCATAGTCACAATTGAATACTTGGCTTCTAACCCAAAATTTGTATCTTACAGCCTTCAAGCGTTCATCGAGCTAACTTGATTATTCATATAAAGGAACCATTATAAAATCTTTTCCTCCTACTTGTGAAAAATCATATCCTTGCTTTGTGACACGGATAATTCAGTCTAATGTAGGATGCGGAAATAAGGTGGATAATATTAGAAAGACTTCATCAATTTGTAGTGCAATTATTTGTGATAAGACTAAAAGACGACACTTAAGAAGAGACATAGCCGAAACTTACCAGAATTTATTAATTATGCGCAAAAGATCCTTAAGGATAATAAACATTGGTTACTCGCCCATAACCTGATCTTATAGTCTTTGACAAATTTCTCAACTACTCTATGTACAATTCAAGCCCTTTTAACTCATTGAATAGCCATTGAATCATTTCACTATAAAAGTTTTTTCTACAATCAAATTTTCATTTTTCAAGCTTCATACTCACATTTTAAGGTGCATTATTTGTGACTTTAAGTATACAATCTCGATTTAAGAGGAAAATAGTGATGTATAGAAGTCACATGAGTATTTCGCTTCCTTATACATATGATACATACAACACTACTGCAATATAGTCCAAACGCCTAGAAGGAGTTCAAGTGCAGGTGATCAAGAGAATTGGAGGATGATGTGAATTTACAGAATGATATGGCATACCCAATAATTACCTTATCAAATAGGTGTCAAAGCAAGTAAAAAAAAAATTAGACTACACTTGAGGTATGTATTAAACCCACTCTTAATGTATTCGTGATTGCTCTTGTTACTTAATAGAATTCTCCGAAAATTTGGTAGCTTGGGAAAAGGTAGAAAAGGTAGTTTAATAAACTATAAATAGTCAAAACGAGCAATGAGAGAGTTCCGACCTACTATCTCTTCCCTTCAGGGCCAGGATATCCTTAAGCCTTCCATGACTTATATGTTGCAAATTTGCAACTTTCGGATATAACTTAATTAAATTTTTCATTATAAGATCATGAGATTTTCTTTCTTAGAGCATCAATCAAGACATTATGGGTGTAGATGTTTAGGTTACTATCTCATCTTCTTTGTATACAAAAATTAATAAAGGGAGAGCTTAGGTTTAATTGAGAGACCTTCGCGTTCTCAAAATTTCTCTTTTAGATATCCAGGAACAAACTTTAACTTGTACATAAATGAACTTGAAGTCAAGTCCTACACATGAAGGGTTTGTGGGGCCTTATTCTATAACAATAAGAATCAATCTTTTCAACTACCCTGATGAATTTCGAGATTTTCATAAAAACACCCACCCCATTACCTCTTTTATTGTCATAATAACAATAGTGATTTTTACTCCCTTTAACCAAATTTTGTAGATTGAGCTCATACCCTACATTATGTAGTTCATATGATTTGTAGTCAATTGTACACAAGGGACCATAATAGCAAGTGGTTTATACCATACTAGAGTTTTACATGAACACATCTCTAAGTAACCCACGAACATACCCATCTATCGATTCCTATTATGTAATCCAAGAACCAAGATGGGATTTTTATCATCCATTCACCATAAGCCCCAAAAGAAAATTTAACCCATAAAACATCAAGGTGGGAAAGAACTTGAGTTCAATAGATGAAAACCCATTCATCTATTCAAGAAATCAACCCCAATAAATTCAGATCTACGTATGCTTGAAGAATAAATCATGAAATTTTAACCCAAGATGAGAATGTGTTGAAATTGAAATTTTAGAAAGTGACTTTAGGTCAAAAGGAAAGAGATCTCCCTCACCTATAGATCCATAAGAAGACCCGCTGCCCGCCACCGCCTTAAGTGCCGCCGGAGCCGCGGCTCCGGTCTGCGAGAGAGAGAGAGAGAGAGAGAGAGAGAGAGAGAGAAGGGAGAAGGGTTGGTGGAGGAAGAGGAGAGGGAATTTGAGAGAGATGGATCTAGGGTTTTTTGGGGGTTGAGGGAGATGAACGTGAGATTCATTTTCAGCCCTAGAAAATGAAGGAGAAGAATGCGATATTTCTCTCCTCTACAAAAGCCCCTCTCATTATTATTATTACTCTTATAAATTCTTTTCCATCTCCCTCATTAAGCCACATGTCCCTACTCATGTCACATGTCTCCATCATTCCCAAGCAAAAATCCCAACCATCCATCTACCCTTCTCATGCATACCTACCCTTCTCAACTAAATCCTTCTCAAAATAAAGTTATGATATTTCTTGGTATTTACTTGCATTATTTTGTATTTACATAATATGCCAACACATCCATGTAATGTATATATTCTATACACACACATATACTTCATATCCATATATACATGCCAAAATTTTCATACACCTATATTTGAAGTAAAAAAAAAATCATTAAATTTTTTTTTACAAAAAAAACACGTTCAATTATCGTCTTAAATAATTTTGTCTAATCAAGTTAATCAAATATTAGGATTTTAATGATCGGGGTGTTACATAATGAGTTAAAGTAAAATTTACAGATGAGACAACAATAAGATCGGAGTCGTAACAAGTAACAATTTCAAGTAAATGGAAAAATGGGAAAAGGAGGAGTGAATGCCAGCACCGCCCGATGAGCCGGAACGACAGGGGTGGAGACCGCTACGGCATCGGCGACGGAGGCGGTGGTCCGGACGGTCCAAGGTGTCAAAGGCGGTGTGGATGAGGAGGAGTGATGGCGGTTATGATTGAGTTCCTCTCCTTTTCTTTTTCAATTTTCATGTTAAATTAAGAAGTCGAGCAGTGAAGATGAAGAGTGACCCTAGGCATTTGTGATCAAAAGGAATTAAAAAAATTGGGTAAAAAATGATAATTTTTTTGGGGTAAGAGATCTGTGAGCCTAAATTTTTTTTTTCTTTTCAATTCTTTTATACTGCGAGCTCAAATTCATTAAGGTAGTATAAAAGAATGAAATTTTTTTTACCCCCACGAGTTTGAGCCCTGAGCTTGTGCCCTGTTCAGCCGGGAGGAAGATTTTTATTTAGCTTATTAATAACTCCGGTCAGTCAAGCTTATAATTGAGAGCGAGCCCTGAGCTTGTGCCCTGGTCAGCCGGGAGGAGGATTTTTTATTTAGCTTATTAATAACTCCGGTCAGTCAAGCTTTATAATTGAGAGCGAGCCCTGAGCCTGTGCCCTGGTTGAGAGCGACTCCTGTTTTCTTGTCAAACTTGATCAAGTCCGTAAGGTTCGAAGTCTGTCAACCTCTATTTCCTGATTGTCCTCTATACAAATAAATTTTTCTATCCTGAGAATCCATATTCTTCAGCACTCCCTTTCACCCAGTCATACTGTAAACTAAAAAGGTCAGAAGAAATACTCAAATACAGGTCTAGAAAAGTCAATATTATAATGTTTCATTGATGTCTCAGTCTTAAGACTCTTTCAAAGTTCAGGAAGAAGCAGACTTTTCTTTCATGGCATTAAGTTTTGAAAACATTGCTGGTTTATCTTATCCTGCAGTTGCTGCCCCAGTGTCTCCGTAAATGAATGAAGCAATTAATGCTGGAGGTACAGAGAGAAGAAACTTTCTGGCCCCTGAAGTAGAGCGTGTGGAACATTTTATGTTTGACTTATTATGTTTTAAAATTTAATTTAATTTGAGTCTAATTATGTCAATTAGATATTTGCACCCGCCTACTTATGTATGTTGTTTGATCCAATAAAAAAACTGATTAAGTCTAAATGATTTGAGTCTAGACACGTTTTCAATTACACTTAGCCATTATTTAAATTAAAATGTGAAACTCATCTATACTTATGGAACTCGTGTTATAAATTAAGGGCTTACATTTATAATGAGTTGAACTAGGGTTCCTTGATGCTATATATATCATGGACAGGGTTCCCTCTCCACCACAATGACCATCTCTCTTGGAGGCCTCTCATCTCCTCTAAGGATAAAGAAGAGAACTTGATGGTCGGAGAGAAGAATCCTCTCCCTTAACTCCGGCGTCCTCGAGAATGTGTGATCTTCGACATCCCTTTCGTGATAGAATCATGTGTGCCTAAAACCCTTCTTCCCTTTGATCATGATAAAGAGACTTACAGTACATGTGTAGATCTTATATGGAATAAAATTAGATTCAACAATTGATATCAGAGCCACCTCTTTATCGGATCATAGGGATCTACAGAAGATTTTGATCTTGATATATAAATATCATGAATAATTCTTCCTTGGTTCAATAAATATTTATGTCTCATATATTGAATTAAAAGTTTAAAAGGGATAATTTTATGAAATTTTACATGTATATATTTTCTGAGATTTTTAATTGTTGTTATTTTTTAATTATGTTTTTTAATTAAAATAGAAAGTAAAAAAATATATATCAATATATAGCCCCTCGTCTGCATGCACAGGCGCATTGCCTGCATGCATGCAGGCGCATGCATGTAGGCACACGGGCGGCCATGGTAACACCCAAAAAAAAAAAGGAAAGGGCAAAGGATGTGCTTCTGCAGCATTCTCTCTGCAGAGTGCAAGAGAGCATGCTTGCATGCGGCTCGGGACAGTAATGCCTTGGCATAACACAAAAAAAAAAAAAAAATGTGTTAATTATTTTGGGTTCATAAATCAATTAAGATTATGAGATTATCTAGAATTTAGATATTTAGAGAGATAATTTTACTCTAGTAAAAGAAATCTACTCCTAATTAATCTCATATTAAATTTCAATTGGGATTATTGAGATTGATTTGGGTGTTAGGATTGAGATAGAATTCTAATATATTAAGAAATTTTTGGATAGAATTCTAATCAAATAAAGACACCTAATCTCAATCAATCTCACATTAAGCTAATCGGGTTTTATTCAGTTTATTAAACCCGGCTCATTAAGGAAACCAAAAACTTAACCATTGCGGGTCGGGTCTGATCCAAATCCAATAAGCACTGCAAACCCGTTTTATCAAAAGAAATTTCAATAGCCATTGCGGACTCATCTGACTTCTGTTTTGGGCATATAAATAGCCGTTTCGAAACTCTTAACGAGTACTACAATATTATAGGCACTAGACATGACAAAATAGTAATTAGTTGATATAAAGAAGGCATTGAAGTGTATGTTTATCATGGTTATATGTATCCTTACATGCTTCTGCTTCATCAATATTTATTGCTCTAGTATAAAGAATATTGATGATTACTACAATTGATAACACACAGTTAAAGATATATATATATATATATATATATATATATTATATATATATATATATATATATATATATATATATATATATATGTTCAAATTAAAGAATTTATAAAAGAGCTTTTTAATTACATATATAGTTCATGCGGACAACAGCCGATCCAAAGGAAGACTATTGTTTGATCGAATTATGTACGGCATCTGATACTTGATGTGGGTAATGCAAGTGGGAGAAACATGGGGTGCGGTAATCGGTCCAAAGGAAGGTTGTCACATATAGGCTCATATTGTATTACCCTCATCAACTAGTCCGGTGGCGGAACAAGAATCCAGATGCGTAAATTGTGTGGCGCATACGTGTGGTAATCGGCCAAAGGAAAGTTGTCATTATGGCCGGGTCATTACATATATTATATGATCGATATAGATTACTTAAACTTTGAGACTAATCCTATAAAGGGATAGTCGGCCCAAAGGAAGACTATTCTCTTACATAAGACCTAGACTTTAGGGTATCTATATTGGGCCAGTACAGTGTTGATATATAGAGACACAACTTGTTCTGAAAGTTTGGCCGGCTGCTCTATCAGTAAAAATTCTTGCATTTCTTGAAATTTATTTTTTTTATGGCCATTACAGTGAATTTTGTTAAATGCAATGTTTATGCTAAATTGATGAGAAATTGTACACTTATGTAGTTTAAAATGAATGGTACAGACTTTAAGAAGTGGTAAAACCACCTAAAAGATCGTTCTTGAATTTATGGACCTAGACTACACCTTAAGGACTGATGGACCTATAATATTACTAACAAAAGTTCAGTAAAGAACAGGCTAATTATGGTAAGTGGGAGAGGTCTTATAGGAGGTGTCTAATGATCATAAAGTACACTATTCCTGTAACTATTAGGGGTTCTATCCTGATAAAGTCAGTGCTAAGAGTTTTTTTAGCTGAAGTAGCCGACCGGTTTGTTAAATCGGATAAAATTGAGGCCAACACGCATCTTAGCAAGCTGATAAATATGCGCTATAACGGCAAAGAAAACATAAGGGAGTACATTATGAGATTGTTTAATCTTCTTTCTAAACTAAAAGCACTGAAATTAGAGCTCTCTGAAGAGATTCTAGTGCACTTAATTATAATCTCTTTTCTTATAAAGTATAATCCTTTTCAAGATTATTTATAATGCTCAAAGGGAAAAGTCGAGTCTCATTGAGCTCATCAGTTATTGTGTCCAGAAAGAAGAGAGATTGAAATAAGAAAAGACTGAAAGTGCTCATTTAGCATTCAGGATAATAGTTATAATAAAAAAATGTAATTAAAGGGGAAAAACATAAACACTATTACAGTTTCTGATCATAAATGGCAAAAGTGTTGGACGAGAAGCCTAACGTCATTGCATGCTTCTTCTGCAAGAAAGTAAACAACTCCAAGAAGGATTGCATAAAGTACCAGAAATGGCTATTTAGCGGGTTATCTCATATTTATGTTTGTTCTGTAATTAATTTAGTTTTAGTACCACTTCATAAATGGTGGATAGATAATTCACATATGCGATTCAATGTGGAATTTTCAAATCCAAAGGAGGCCTAATCTAGCTGTGCGATACATATGAGTGAGGGAAATAAAGTTACAGTTGAAGCTGCTAGAGTTTGTAGCCTTAGATTAGATTTTGGTATCTTGTTTTAGATTTGAATGAGACTTTATATGTACTGGCTTTTTAGACGGAATCGTATTCTATTTCATTGTTAGAAGATCTAGTTTTACTGTTACTCTTGATAATAAA
>JAVJIF010029495.1:0-15738 GCA_038442645.1 Agave tequilana | reverse complement strand
GTATATACGTCGCCGACTCTCGTCGCGACTCCGTTTCCATGTATTTTGGAAGCGGGGCTTGACATAGTCTATTAGTTGTCTAAGTTAAATCTTAGTCTCTAATTTGAGTTATTTTCTATCTTGTTCTCTCTATTTCAAACCAACGACAAAATGAGAAATCCTAAGGACATCTCACTCTTCTCTATCGGATTAGGTACAAAGTGGACATAAAATAAGAGGTCTAAATTAGGCACGAATGGACTGACACAATTCAAGCACGAATAAAGGCACAAATGAGCCAGTCCAGTATGGCATGTGGACTGCTCTGTAACACCCCCGTTTCCGAAATACATACCCAGATACGTGTTCTGACTTTTCGCTCGTATTATTTTATTTTCCCGCATTTTATTTCGTAATGGGGTCGTATTCTGTGGGCCCCGAGCCCAGCCCGGCCCCAGAGCCTGGCTCATTTATTTATTATTTTATTTATATTTTTATTTCTATTTCTATTTTCCTTTTCTTTTTCCTTTCTTTTCTTTTTTCTTCCCTTCCTTTTCCCTTTTCTTTTTTTTTTCCTTTTCTTTTCCTCTATTTTTCTTTTTCTTTATTCCTTCCACACCCATGTCTTTTCTTCTTCTTCCTTCTCTTTTTCTTCTCCTCTCTTCTCGTTTCTTCCCTTCTCTGTCTCCTTATATCACTCTCCTCTCTCTTCCTTATTTCTTTTCTTCTCTCTATAACTTCTCTCCCTTTCTCCCCTAACCCCAAACCGTCCATCACCCCAAACTAACACCATCTCCACCACTGCACCAACTCCATCACCTCCACTCTACCACATCACCTCTCCCCCACCATCTCCATCTCCACCACCTTCTCCACCACCACCTCACCCTTCCCTTTCTCTCTTAACTGAAATAACACCTAGAGGGGGGGTGAATAGGTGTTGGCTAATCTAATGGTCACTTATGAACAAATAATGCGGAAGTTAAAACAATTATGACCAATTAAAACTTCTTTTAATTAAACTCTTATGTATAACTCAAGAGTGTTGCCGAATTCCCCTTGCGAGGCTCTGGACAAGCTCCTCTAGATTCCCCTTGAATGGGTTGAGGTGCCGCGTTGGCTCTCTTGGTTGAATACTAGTGTTAACAAGCAATCCCACGCAAGTATATAACAATATATGCACAAGGGTATATCAAGCATGTAAAGTAAAGACAATGTAAGTAATGCAAGATATAAAAGAGACTAAGTGAGAAAGAGAGCAAGAGTGAGCAATCGCAAACACAAGGGTATGTTTCGAGGTTCGAGCACACTTGCTCTACATCCCCGCCTTCGACACACGAAGGATTTCCACTATGCAAGATCCCAATAGATCTCTCCCGGTGCCGCAACACCTACAAGCCCTCGGACTCCCAAGTCCCGTACACGCGCAAGTCCACCGACTCGCCGAGGCCGCACCTCAAACAAAGAGTTCACAACCGAACTCAACCACCAACGAGCACACTTGCCGTATCCTCAAAGAACAAAGAAAAATCTCTTTGATGATCACAACACTTGATCACCTAAAGAGCACTCTCACTACAACACACCTATAGGAATATCTAGCAATGGATAGCTCAAGTGTGGTGTGAGAAAAAGCAAGGAAAGACTATGGTGAAAATCTCAAAGAATCACTAAAACACTCTCTTGATAAAAACTCCCTTTAAGATGGGAAGTATTTGCACTCAATTATGTGGAGAGAACTTCTGAAATCAGTTGGAAAAACTAGCTCAAAGGTCTCCAAAATCTTCTACTAAAAACAGTTGACAAGACCCCTTTTATAGGCTGTCAGAAAATAGAGCCGTTGGGGCTCTGTCAGTGCTACCGGTCGACCGGCCCGGTCGACCGCCAATGGTCAAAATCCGACCGTTGGAGCCTCCGGTCGACCGGCTCGGTCGACCGACCCACTGGAGCAGAGAGTAATCTCTCTGTCGGTCGACCGGACCGATCGGCCGATATTTCCAGAGAGCAAAGCTCTCCGAAGCGGTCGACCGACCCGGTCGACCGTCCTCCAGTGCACCAAGGCGTGCACGTCTGTGCACGTCGGTCGATTGATCCGGTCGACCGACTTCAGACCCGGTCGACCGGTCCGGTCGACCGCTGAAGCCTGAAACAGTTTGCACAGTTCTGCACAGATACGGGATTTGAAAATAGGTCTTTTCACTCAATAAAAATCCCATAAATTCACAGTAAATCTAAAAAATAGTTTTAATCACAATAAAAACTGTTTTTCTAAAAACATGTCTTTCTAAGACTTGTTTTTCCATAACTTCACAAAATACAAAAACAAGATATTTTGAACTTATAAAGCATAGTGTGTATGGATATGATCCACTACACAATCATAATAAAATATCTATGTTTTTGATCATAAAGCTCTAAACTTGGTTATGGTTTGAAAAGATATATATGATAGAAATACCAAAAACCAAAGTTTATATTTTGTCTCAAAGAAAATCTTTTACTAAATAAAATTCTTTTCTAAAAAGAAATCTTTTATGAAATCAATTAAATCAAGAGTTCTATCAAGAGTGTGTGTGTGAAATAGACTTGAGCAATCCACCAACTATCTATCCTTTACATTTTACTAAAACAAAAATACAAATCTTATACCTAGACACAAGTCTTCAACTCCTTGAAGTCTTCCCTTGAGGCTTCTCATCTTCTTGACTTGGTCCAAGCTTGATCCAAAAGCTCCTTGGATCACATCATGCAAGCTCTAAATCTTGACAATTTATCCTTTGTTGAGCTTTGCACCACTAAGATCTTGATAAAGAATCTGTCACTAATTAAACACAAGATCATTAGAAATCATAACTTCATGAGTTGATCATCATCAAAACTAGGGTGATAGGCCTTTGGGCCAACATCAACTCTCTCTCAACTCATCCTCCTCTCTTTGGTTGGCGCCCACCAGCACCCCCACTAGCCTCCACTGGCGCCACTCCCACCTGGCCGGTACCCTGCCTCAGCCACTTCCTAGCCCCTACGCAGCTAGCCCTCCCCAGGGACACCTCCCTTCTATCCTTCTTCATTTCTCTCTTTCTCCCCCTCTTTTCCCCGCTCTCTTTTCTCTCTTTTCTGCTCTCTTTTCTCTTCTCTTCTCTCTCCCCCTCTCTCTTAAATCTCTCTACTCTTTTATTAATTCTCTCTCTTTCTGTTCTCTTTCTCTCACTCTCTGTTTCTTCCCTCACTCTTTTACTCTCTCGTTCTCTCTTCCCCACTCTTTCTGATTATTTCTTGCGCTCTTTTTCTCTTTTAACTCTCTCTCACTCTCTCCCTCTCAGTTCTTTATATCTCTCTCTTTCGCTTCTCTCTTATTCTCTCTCTCATTCTGTCTCTCTCTATTTTCACTCTCTCTTGTATTTCTCTCTCATTATGTCTCTTTATGTTTTCATTTTCTCTCTCTGTCTTCTCTCTTTCTCTCACATTCTTTCTCCTCCTCGGGCTTGCGCGATAACTCTGTCAAAGCTCTATCGGAGTCCGCCGTCGTGCCCCGATCGCCGGTAGGTAAGGTGAGTGCTTATTCTTGTACTCTTGGCGAGTGCTTGTTATTCCTGTTATTGGTTCACGCGAATACTTTTACATGTTTCATGCGAGTGATCATTATGTATTTATGTGAATGCTTATATTTATGTGGGTGAATGCTTGTAACTGTGTAGGTAATTGCTTATATTTATGTAGGTGAGTGCTTATTATTTGTGTATGTGAATACTGCATTTTAACAGTAGATTACTATTTGATTGATCGATCCTGATGGTTTTAGCCTCTGGGCTTCTCTCTAGCCTTCGGGCTTTTCTCCAACCTTCAGGCTTAACCTCCAGGATCTCTTCAGCTTTCGGGCTTAACCTTCAAGTTTTAACTCCGCCTAGCAAGCGAGCTTAGCATTCAGCACTTTACCGCTTACGTTAGCAAAGTGTTCATATGTTTGCTTCACCATGTGTGTTTAGCTTCGTCGCTTGCGTTAGTAAAGCATTCATAGGCTAGCTCCGCCGCGAGCGTAGCTTCACCGCGTGCATTAGTGAGCGTTCATAGGTTAGTTTCGCCGTGAGCGTTAGCCTCGTCGAGCACATTAGCGCCTAGCGTTGTATGCTAGCTCCGCCATGTGCCTAGCAGTATATATTGCAGACACAGCCTAGCTACATTCCAACTTTGCCTAACCCCGCTTGTCTACTTAATAGCTTAATCTATAATTGTTATTATTATGGTTATGAAGAGTTTGAAATGATTTTGTATTGGTTTGGCATAATTTTGTATTTTGCTTGTACTGTATACTTCCTCTGGAGCCATGACACTTGACTTGTAATCACTTGACATGTAATCACATGACTTGTTAAATTACTTGAATCATGATTATCACCTTGACATGTAATCACCTGACTTGTTAAATTATTTGAGTCATGATTATCACCTTTACGGGGACTTGGCACCTGCTATAATGTTATACACACAAAGATCATGTACTCTGTATCAAGCATGTTCCTCTTGTTATGATATTCATGTTAATCCCCATAAATCGGTCATCATTCATAAAATTGTAATAATCGGATAAGTTATATCAGGATAGGGAAAACTGATGGATATAAATATGTGTTCATATTTACAATGACAAAATGTTTTGCAACTAAAACTTCAGTTCTTCCTGAGAGCCACCAGTGTCCGGTGGGGTGTACTGGCACCCCAGCTCCAAATTTCATCTTGTTTCAGGGTATACAAATAAGACCCTTACTGCTTAGCGGCAGGGTTCGGCTCAGTACCGAACTATCTTGGGTCGTTTTTTCGGGTATGCGCGGGACCCATTATAAACATAGTTCGTTAATAAATCATCAATTTTCAATAACTAATCTCATCTTACTCATATGTGGATGTATGTGTACTGGGACGCTGAGGCACATACTAGATATACGGGTCGGATGAGCAATAATAAGAATTTTAATAATAATATAATAATTTGATTTCATGTTATGTTGCTTGATTGTGATTGGTTTATACTTGCATTAATTGTGTATATATCACCTGACCTGTTACTTGCATGATTCTTGTATCACATCACATGAGACTCTTGTACCTGGACACGGAGGAATGGTGTGTGGACCTAAGTACCACACGGAGCAAAGTGTCACACTACGCACATGGTGGGGGTCACCTCTTGGGTCCGTGGGGGTCACCTCCAGAGTCCCACATTGCATCCTCAATACACCTGTTATATACACTGTTATTGATCGGACTCATTATTCCTGTTACCCAGTACATATCATGTGTGGAACTAAGTGCACACGGAACGAAGTGTCACGCCACACACGTGGTGGGGGCCACCTCTTGATCTGTAGGAGCCACCTTTAGAATTCTACATTGCTTGGAATTGGTATGATGAACACATTCTTAGCGCACTAGTCATTCAGATCCAGTACTTAATGTAGCTTAAACAACCCAACAATGATAATATCAGGAGCATGTATTATTTGATCACTCCCTCGTTCGGATAATGGTATCTATCTTTCATGTTCGGATGAATTCTGCTGGTGTAGGGACTCCAGTATGGACTGCTAGTAGTATAGGACATTAGAAAAGAATGATTAAAATAACAGGCGATACTAATCATTATTATTGCATAATTATAGTATATTGCTCGTCACTTACATGATACAATGTCTGTATTTATTGTATTATTTCCTGATTTTCTTGTTTACTATATTATTTTCTGATTTTCGTGTTTACTGGTTTGTGCTTACATCACTGTGATCCTGTACATGTGTGCTTGTCTCTGTGCACGCCACTTGGCTTCATTTTACGCAATCATTGGACTATTTTTTGACACTCCTGGACTTGCATGTCTAGATTCTAGAGTGCGCAGCGAAAGCGTAGTGGACCCATCCGTGGAATACTAGACCTTTTTTGTGGAGTAAACGGATCAGTCGTAGTTCCTTCCCTTCCTACTCTCTCTCAATCGGCTCGCGGGATCCCCTATTTTCGTAGCTCGTGAGCATCATTTGCATTGTCTATACTTGCTGATCTGGATTTGCCTTTTTTTGATGTAATATTCATGTAATATTAGTTCACACTCTGTGCTAATTGTGTACTTGTACTCATTTTTGTTGGGATGTATATTATCACTGTACTTTCGTAATCTAATTCTTGCATGTACTGATGCTTAGCGTACATATATGAGGATATTTCTGTCTTGCATATGTATATTGCAGTGGCGTCCCTGTAACCGCCAGAGCGTGCCTAACACGCTCAGTGTCCAATGCACCGATACATGAGTATATAGGTTTAGACCCATGCACCACTTTAAATTCACTGGATAAGAAGAGGAGGGGACATAAGAAAACAAAAGACAGAGAGAATATCTCCTAAATGGAAAAGGATGATCAATCTAGTTGTCTTTGAGAGAAGCACGCTAGGCATGAACATTACAAATTTCTTTAGTCTAAGATGTATCTGTAAAATAAATGTGGGAGAATTCAGCGTCCTGCTTAAAGACGGTATTGATATTCTGTTTTTAACCATCTCGCGATCATGAGAGTAATTTCATGTTTTGATTTTTACTCCAATCTTTTGAGATCAGTCCCAACAATTAAATTTCTCCATTATCTATAGATATATCTGTATTTGTTATATTATTTTCATGTTATTGCTGTGATGGATCATGGATATCATAAAGAAATTATAGACTATTATTTATTTCAATTTTTCACAACTATTTTAATAATTGAGTTATTATTCTGAAATTCTTTTTTATTCGTTGTGTCATAATAACTCAATGTTTATAAATACTCCATCTACAAGTTTATCTTAAATCAAGAATCACCCTAAAGTATTAGTAACCGCTAACACATCTTTCTTTATAGTGATTTATTATTTACATGATTTATGAAACAATACTCACGATTTAAATTAATAACTCAATTGAATTTAACATGATGAAATATAATTTTATAAAAGAAAAATATATTTAAATTTTCTGATCTCAGCCCGAGCCGATGGTATTTTGGCCATGATCCAAAGCTCTTATCATTCCATAGCTCACTTCATACATAACTTTTGAATGCTTCTTGAATCATCAAAATCCAATTTCATATGGAAAAGATAAGATGGTTTGAACTCACGTTTTGTAATTAATACTCTAGTTATATTATAGTTGTACGATCTCAAAAATTTGATTCTTTTCTACAGAGTTTTCCAATTGCTTCATTTTCAGCTGGCCAACCAGAAGACTTTTATCCAATCGTCCGGCCTAAGAAGAATATTATGAAAATTTCTTTGTTCCTGAGTTAATTATAAGTTATTGATTGATATCGAGTCTAATTGGATCTGTAGAAAATTTCAAAATACATCGAGGTTCAACATTCGCCTGAAAAAAAGAATTGTGATTTCATGCGAAATTCATATTTTTAGAGTTCAGAATGAACAATTATGATATAATCGTGGGATTAAAAATGTTAAAAATGTTGGAAATTTGCCCTATTAGTTTTTATAAATTTTATATAACCAAATAAAATAAGAAAAGATGTTATCGGCCTCAGGGTAAGCTACAATCACTGTCTTAAAGGGTATATCACCGATTTCATGCAATCAGTCAAGGCGGATAAACCTGACCCCTAGCGGTACAAATCCCTTTTTACCGGTATTCCTCATGTGTATGATCACTGAGAAGAGTGATCACGAACCGTCAGCTCAACATGTCCAGCGGAGAAAAAAAGAGAATAATATATAATATAAATTCAGAGAGATGGATTGCAAAATAGAGCAGAGGATGAGTTATTTTTCTTTTTCTTTTAATTCTTCTTCTTCTGCATTGAGATAAGCATATGGATATGCATATTTATAGATGAAGTGTTTTTGTAATGACAATATTAATAATAATAATAAATTAATAAAGATAGTAATGAGTAATAAGTAGTAATTCCTATACCATTATCTGACCAAGTCAGTATTGGACCTAGTCAATAGCAATAATTAAATATGAATATATGAAAATTCTTTTTTTAATAAAATGTCCAACAACCTCCTCGAAAAATGGAAGTTCAAGAGTAAAATAAAAAGAAATGAAAAGCCTATGCATGTAATCATATATAATAGGTGGAGGTAGCTTTCATGTTTCAACCTACACTGTGACAATTATTGTATCTTGAGGTGACCATAGTGAACTAAGTGAAAGTGCGAGGAGGGGGGGTGAATAGGTGTACTAGCTAATCTAAATTAGATGATGTGAAATTTAAACTTAAATTGCTAACACACTATGCTTAACCAAGAATGAGCCCGAATTTTTCCATGAAGGGTTCTAGACATACTCTTCTAGACCAAGAGCTGAGGTGCTTTTAAGAGTTGTCTTGGTTCAACACAAGTGTGTGCACACAAACAATATCTAGCATGTATAAGAATGAGCAATAAAGACGATGCAAGATATAAAGAGAGATAGAGTTGAGAGATAGTGGATCAAACGCAAACACCATGATATGTTTTGATGTTCGAGCCACTGCTCTACGCCCCCGCCTTCACACAGAAGGATTTCAACTATCTATTATATGATCTTTCACACAGAGACCTCCACTGAGAAATTGCAACTCAACACCGAATACACAACTCCTCTCTACAACACAAACCTCTACACAAGAGGTGGCACAAAGCAAAGAAAGAATTACACTTAGTGATCACAATATCACAAACAATCTCTGGTGATCACAAATGATCACAAACAATAGCCTCTCACAAACAAGATCCTAGAGGATAGATAAGCAATGAAGAGCTCAAGTATGTGAGTGCAAAAGCTTTTGGAAAACAAAACACAAAGAAAATACTTGGAGAAAAAAACTCTTGAATTGATAGAAAAATGAAGAACAAAACTTTAATTCCCAAAGACTTGAATTTCTTTGATTTTTTCAAAACTTTAAAAACAAATAAAGATAGAATTTTGAAGTTCTAAAACTTGTTAAAAACTTCCTAAAATTCTCTTAAGAAGATGGGAAAAATTACTCTTGAAAATCTTAGTTAAAACTGACCTCAAAGGACCCTATTTATATGGTCTGAAAATATAGTTGTTGGGGTCCAGAACAGGTCAGAAATGACCTGTCGGTCGACCACCCAATCGACCGCCAACGGTCGAATTTCCGACCGTTGGGGTTGTCAGTCGACCAGTCGGTCAACCGCTCCAAGGCACAGTGAAAATCTTTCTCATTGTCGGTCGACCGCCGATGACCGAGGCCAAAATCAGATAGCTCCCTCTCTGGATCGGTCGACCGGGGCCAATTCCAAAGAGCAGACTCTCTGGAAAGGTTGACCGCTCGATCGACCGCTAAAGCCTGTGCACTTCTGTGCACGTCAGTTGACCGATCCAGGCTTTGGTCGAGCGATCGGTTCACCATTAGCAGCCCAAAAATCAGGGTTTATAGGTTGAAATATTTGGTGTATTAAATACCTATAAAATCACATAAAATCTACCAAAATAAGTTCTTATAAATATTTGAAGAAAAAATGTGTGTGACTAAAATTCATCACGTATTTCAAACAATTAGAACTATTTTTGTGATATAGAAATTAAGTTTTAAACAAAACGGTATTTTCCAAAAACCAAACTTCTAAAGGAAAGTACGATTTTTCTATAAACTTGTACAAATGCAAAAATAAGATATTTAAACTCATTATGAAGCATAGTGTGTATGGATAGAATCCAATACACATATAAAAGATATATCCATGTTTTTGACATTAAATCCAAAACTAAGTTTTATTAAAAACAAAAACTTAAAACCATGAACTAGATATACATCAAAGTAAGTTTCTAAATATTATGAACCATACATATAAACCATGTAAACTTTTTTTGATTTTATCTATTCATGAAAACGAAAGATATGTTCTTGAAAATTCAAAACAGTTAAACTGAACCAAAAACTATTTTAACTTGTGTATGTGTGTGTAAATACTTGAGCATATCAAGACTAACTATCTTTACATAATATCTAAACTATAAATTAAAATAAGACAAACAAAAATCTTCTTGTAGAAACTCCTTCTCCAAACTGACTCGACCCCAACACGATCCAAAAAGCTTGACTCCTTCCGAGTGCTAGATGCGATCTTGACGCTCGAGCTCTTAAATCATCATGCGTTAGCTCCAAAACTTGACTTTGAAACCTTTGTTGAAGCTAAACACCTACTAAGATCTTGATCAATATCTAAAACTTATTAAATCCAAGATCATTAGTAAACTAATCTTCACAAGTTAGTCATCATCAAAACTAAAGTGAAAGGTCTCTGGGCCAACACTAAGGCCTTGTGCTAGGCACCTTTATCAAGAGTTGACAAAAGCACACTTAGGATGATTTCAGCATTGGATCGTGGGTTGGTGCATTAATAAGGCCATACCTTCAATACCGAATCTAATGAGGAAACTAGAGAGTTAGCCCATCTCTCTTGCCGCAACACCATGTCATCCCTTATGTAGGTGAATCCTCAAAGGGATGTAAGAGGCTGAGATAACTTTGCTCTATTTCTCGGATCCATTAAGAATTCCAAGACTCATCCTAAACCAATCTCTCTAAGGAATAACTCTATTTTAGAGTGAGTATTAGGAGTGTCTTACGCCAATGTGGACTTATGTTCGCGCTGCGCGCGCCCGTGTGCACGCTCACACACAAATGAGTGCTCTCTAATGGTACACCAGTTCTAGTTGCTTCTATTTGCGGTGAGAGCAGTTTCCCTTTGAACTTCCTTCAGGGGATTGCCTATCACAGAAGTAGGGTTCACACCGTCGATGCTCTCACTTATTGGGCTTAACCTCATTTCATTTACACATGGTGGACCAACCGAAGTCATGGAAATTTTATATTTTCTCTAGCTGGACTCTTGGTTTGCTGCTAATATCATACTCTAGAGTTTTTTTTTGATACTTAAGTCATAGCCTGGACTTGAACCTGGGACTCCCTACAACCAACCTCACCTCTTTACCAGTAAGTCAGGTCTTACTGAAATTATACTCTAAAGTTTTTTTTAAATAAAAACATACTCTAGAGTTATATGCATTAAGCTTGTTGGTTCTTTACAGGTGTGTGTTTTGTGCTTGCATATACATTTTCGGTATGCCCCACCATGTCATTAGTAATTATTTCCAATAATAATTTTATCCTTAAAAAAAAATTGAGCATAATTATTATCTCATTTTAAACATTATTCTAATCTTGGAATACAAAGAGACATCTAATGAGAAAAAAAAAAATTAATGTCACGAAGATGTCAAAACTTAAATTCTTTGTAGAAGGACTTGAAGATTTCATTAGTAAAGACTATGCAAAATAAATATCACTCTAATAATTTTAAAACTTTTTCTCACTAGAATGCACTGAGAGTTTCAAAAATATTTTGAATATGTGAAAATATAACAATTTTAATTTTTAATATATATAAGATAAAGATATAAATAAAATTTGTAAGTGCAAATTATAAGATGAGTGCATAATTTTAATTCTAATTTTCACAATTTAAACAAGAATTTTTATAATTTGATTATTGTTAAAATTATGAAAGCTCATTCATTTAATGAGATGCACTACATGTAGTCATTTACAAAGTAATAATGTACTCTTATAATTTAATATAACTGTTGCCTTAATTTCGCATTAAATGAAAAACTGATAAAGCCTTTTAAATAAGAAAAAATATGCTAATAAAAGCAAATACTTAGAAAAATTTTGAGTAGCAAAGTTACTATAATAAATAATGAGTGATAGTAAAATATGACTAATAGCTTTTAAGTTAATTAAAACTAGCAATTAAAAATTTTGATTTACATAAAGATATATGGTTTGAAAATCAAGTTGAAAACTAAAAATAAGATGATAGTTTAGCAATTAAGTCATATTAATTTGTAACAGTTTTAAAAAGATGAATAATAAGAAAATTAGTTTATAATAGAATTTCATTTGATTTAATCAATTAATTTTCTTTTTCCAAATAAGATAAATAGGAAAAAAAATTATAGTTTATCCCCACTCATATAAAATTGACAGTTATTTGATTTACTATAGACAAATCTTGCACAATGACCACAATCTCGATGATGGTTATATCATATTCTGCATACTTGCATATCAAATCTGTACAATAGCAATACCAAACAAGTTACCTAGTGGCAATGACCTGATCATTGACTAATCTGTATAATGACAATTTGATGATCTCGCATACTAAATAGTGAAAATATAGTGACTATGAGTTTGTGACAACTCATATTATTTTGTTTCATCATGATTCATTTAATTCTATTACACATGTCTAGATCTATACTCTAAATTTTAATACATTGTATAAGATAATTCATATCAAATTTTCTTTTATAATTTGTGTGTGGTACAATCCATTTCAAGTAGAATAATTTATCAATTCTATTATTTAATATAGATTTTAAGATTTTGATTTTTCTTTTAAGTTGATTCTCAGATCTTAACTATAACTGTTTCAAGTCAATTGTTAGATTTATCAAATGCAAGACTAACTAATCCAACTGGTTATGTCAGTAAAATCAAGTGAGAAATTTTTCATTTTGTATCGGTCTTTAAAATTATGTAACTACCTTTCAGAACACATCCTAGACATCAATTAAACTGATATTTCAAAGAATGACTCACTTTTCAATTTTTCTTGTCCTGTTGAGCTCAAGATCCTTAGAAACTAATGTTTATTTCAATCACATATGGTGTACATATAAGGCATATATGTTACAGATTAGATTTGCCGTTATGAAATCTTTTGAGTTTTATTACCTTGGGGAGTTTATTATTTGATAATGTATAGATATTTGATTTGAAAGGAACTCATTTATATCTCTATTTTAGATTATGATTTTAACTAGCATGTCGTTATTCATCAACTATCTTGTCAAGCATGCAACACTGATGTGAACTGATATGTAACTTATAAACAAGTACAGGAGATAATATTAACATTCCACATAAGAGACATAAGAGGTACATACTAAATATATGATCAAACCTTCGTGCATTTATGTCAACATAATACACTGTAGTGCTAACTAATCAGATTAACACCATGATATTCACGCTATATAACATGACATCCACGCAATAATAGAATCCCGTGTAGGAAGAGAGAGGAAGTTCGTCGAGAAAGTCGACGATGTCGTCAAAGAATCAGCAACAGCCAGAGGAATCAGATCAGCAGGAGAACGATCGACCGGTCCGGTCGACCATCCGCAGCAACAGCAGATCAGTTGACCGACCGGTCTACCGACGTGCATAACATGCACAAAGGAAGTAGCGGTCACCCGGTCCGGTCGACCGCAGAAGGAGAGTGGTCGACCGCTCGGTCGTCGACCGACTGAAAGTGCCTAACTCTCGGTTAGGCATGGTCGACCGGCCGGTCGACCGGTGCATAGGGTCGGTCGACCGGGCCGGTCGACCGACAGTCGGGTCGGGCTGTGTTTCGGGAAAGTGCTGAATTAGAAATCTTTTTAAGTTAAGAGGGGATTTCTAGGGTTTGTTGAGAGGATGAAAGAGGCAACTATCTCTTCATCTCCATTGTTGTAAACATTGTATTGATTCCCAAAAAAATCAATAGAAACCTCTCTCTTTCTTGCCCCGAGGACGTAGGCGAAAAGGCCGAACCTCGTTGAATCTGATTTGTGCTCTTTCCTGGGATTGTGTGTTATTTGCTGTTGGTGGATTGTTCTTGTGCATCTGAGATCTAGGGTTTCCTCTTTGTGGTTCTTGTCAGCGCGCAACAAGTGGTATCAGAGCATTCCAGGTTCTTCGTGGGATTTTTTGGCGATTCAGAGAGCATCGGGTGCTGATTTGGTGGAGATCGTGTGTCGATCTCAGATCAGCGGTGGTCTTGTTCGTGGGATCGTGTGTCGATCTCAGAACAGCACAAGGAGTGCTCAAGGAATCATTGGTGGAGTAGATCTAGACAGAAAACTCATTCTAGGGTTCGTAAGATGGTAAAAAATCTAATTTTTATCAAAGTTGTGTATCTATCTACGTTTGGTATTCCACATACATAGAGGATCCAGTTAGATAAATGGCAGAAGAAAGTACATCAGTGAGGACCATGAATCCTCATCCGAGGATTGACGTGGTAAAATTTAACGGCACTAACAATTTTGGGATGTGGAGGTGCGAGGTTATGGATGCCCTAAATGCATCGAACCTCGAGGATACTCTACTTCTGGAGAAGAAGCGAAGCACAACCACTGAAGAAGAGTGGGAGAAGATGAACCGATCTGCAGTGGCTTGATTAGATCTGTCTAACACAAGACATCAAATATCTTGTGTTACACAAGACATCTGCGAGGCAGTTGTGGGAGATCCTTGAAAGGAAATATCTGACCAAGAGTATTGAATCGAGATTGCAGCTAAAGAGCAAGCTGTACGGGTTTCAGATGAAGAAGGGATGATCCGTGAATGAATATCTAATCGCTACACGAAACTTCTTACGAATTTGGTCAATGTGGATGTCAAGATAGATGAAGAAGACAAGGCGATAATCCTCTTAACTCTCTCCCTGCAGAAGAGTATGAGACATTCACCTTAACCTTCATTAATGAAGACAGACTCTTGACTATCATGAAGTGTCGTCTGCTTTGGCAAATTATGAGACGAGGAGAAAGGAGAGATAGCCTTCTCAGTCAAGCTCGTCAACAGAGGCGCTAGCAGTAAGAAGCAGGGGTTCATATAGGAAGGGCAAAGATGATAGAGGGAGATCAAAGTCCAGGCCGGGGTTTTTGAGATCTGAAGAAGAACCAGTGTGCCTTCTGTAGAGATTAGGGCACTGGAAGGTTGACTGTCCAAAGTTCAAAGGGAAGAAGAAGGAGTCGAAGACTGAGGCAAATCTTGCAAAGGTGGTTAGTACTCATAGCAGTAACTCACAGGCAGGTGGATCAAATTCAGACTCGTCGGTTTCTCATTCTCAGTCACTACTCCCATCGTTGGCTACTCAGGAGAAAATGAGAGTGATCTGGATACTGGCGTACATACCATGTGTATCCTAATAGGGAATAGGTTTTTTAGCTTTGAGAAGCTGGAGGGGGTGTTCAGTCGTTATGGGCGATGATCATCCATGTATCATGGAGGGTGTAGGGACAATCCAGAAAAGATGTTTGATGGGATGGTAAGGGAACTGAAGGAAGTGAGGTATGTACCTCAATTGAAGAGAAACCTAATCTCTATTGGTGCTTGGAAGCATCGGGTCTGGTGATATCTGTTCGAGATTCTGTTCTCAGGATGATCAAAGTCTTGATGGTGGTGATGAAAGGCGTCCGCCGGGATAATCTCTACTACTTGAAGGGTAGTACGATTACGGATCAGGTGGAGTCTTCTAGTTCTTCAGATGATGGTTGTACGGAGGTCTGGCAGGAGAAGGTCGGACATGGAGGTGAAAGGTATTTGCAAGCTCCTGCAAAGAAGGGATCATTGGAAGGTGCTGCTACTGCAAGTTGGAAGGTGAACACAGCGTTCTGGACAAGAAGAAGGTGAAATTCAGCAGCAGTACTCACCGCATAGAAGGTCTTCTTGATTGTGTTCACGTGAGCATTTGGGGACCTGCTAAGACGGCATCGCTTGGAGGTCACAGGTACTTTGTCTCTTTGTTAATAGTTTATCTAGGCATTGTTGGATATATCCCATGAGACAAAGGAGTGAAGCCCTAGATATGGGTGAAGTGGAGAAGAAGAATGGAGAAGCAGATTGGTAGGAAGATCAAAGAGCTGCA
>JAVJIF010029494.1:0-63973 GCA_038442645.1 Agave tequilana | reverse complement strand
TTGATTTTAGGCTAGGTTTTCTATCTTTAGGGTAGTGTAGTGTAGGTGTTCTTTTCTTCTTGTATTTTGTATTTTATTTTGTTAGATCTTGTAGTAGGGCTGAGAGATTCAGAGAGAGATAGAGAGGGATTGATGTAATTGATGGTGACAATCTATGTAAAGGTCCCTCCTTTCTTCTCCAATGTAATCTTCTCCATCTTCTACATGATACTTGGCTAAGTTTCTTCTTCTCATGGCAATCTAACTACTAACCACTAACCATCTAACCATTTACTTGATAATCACATGAATCTAATAGCCTCACAAGGCCCTTGGTTGGCCCAGAGGCCTTCCACTTAGTTTTGATGATGATTAACTCATGTAGTTATGTTTACTAATAATCTTGTGATGTTTAGTTTTAGATTCTTAACCCAATATATTAGTAGGTGATTAGCTTCAACAAAGGTGTTTTGGAGCTTCTCACTGTTGCCCAAAGGCCTATCACCCTAGTTTTGATGATGATCAACTCATGAAGTTATGTTTACTAATGATCTTGTTGTTTAATTAGTGACAGATTCATTATCAAGATCTTAGTAGGTGCATAGCTCAACAAAGGATTAAAATGTCAAGATTTGGAGCTAGCACAGTGTGATCCAAGGAGCTTTGGATCAAGCTTGGACCAAGTCAAGAAGATGAGAAGCCTTCAAGTGAAGACTTCAAGAAGATGAAAGACTTGTGTCTAGGTATAAGATTTTATTTTTGTGTTTAGATAAAATGTAAAGGATAGAATAGTGGTGGATTGCTCAAGTACATATACACACACACTCTTGATAGAATTGTTTTCACAAAAGATTTTCTAGTTTAGAAAATACTATTTTGGTTTTGGTGTTTTCTCATATAGTTATCTTTTAACCAAAACCAAGTTTAGAGCTTAATGTCAGAAACATAGATATTTCATCTTTATTGTTAGTGGATCATATCCATACACACTATGTCTTAAATTGAATTATAATATCTTGTTTTTGTATTTGAAGATGCTTTGGAAAAACAAAGTCTAGAA
Source organism: Agave tequilana (assembly GCA_038442645.1). Classification (NCBI taxonomy): domain Eukaryota; kingdom Viridiplantae; phylum Streptophyta; class Magnoliopsida; order Asparagales; family Asparagaceae; genus Agave; species Agave tequilana. Next base: position 62,934 of record JAVJIF010029494.1, on the reverse strand, counting down.
AACATGTTTTGAAAATACAGTTTTTATCATGAGCAAAAATTTTCAAGTTACAAAAATAGTCCAATCTTTTATAACATGCCTGATTTTGTGCAAGCATGTTTTATATCAAAGTATATTGGCTAAACTATTTTTGTAGATTTTATGTATTTATGGAATTTTATTTGAGCCAAAAAGACAACTTTTTAATCCCAGAAAACTGTTTCAGGCTTAGATAAGTCGACTTGCTCCTATATATAGTCGACTAATCTTTGTGCACAGATGTGCACGCTTTGTGCACTGAGGACGGCCGACCGTACGGGTCGATCGCTCCAGAGAGCTCTGCTTTCTGGAAAGTTCGGCCGACCGTACGGGTCGACCGACAGAGAGTTCGCTCTCAGCTCCAGTGGGTCGGTCGACCCAGGCGGTCGACCGTGGCTCCAACGGTCAGATTTCTGACCGTTGGCGGTCGACCGCACGGGTCGACCGGCAGCTCTGACAGACCCAACGGCTATATTTTTCTGGCCTATAAATTTGGGGGTTTGGTCATTGTTTTGAGCTAAGATTTTAGGAGAGCTTTGAGCCAGTTTTTCCCATCCTTTTAAAAGAGTTTTCTCCACATATTTGAGTGCAAATACTTCCAATCAAAAGGGAAGATTTTTATTAGAGTGTGTTTTAAAAGAGATTCTTTGAGTTTTCCTCCACCATCTCTTTCCTTATTTTCTCACACAAACACTTGAGCTATCCATTATTATTCATCCTATAGGTGTGTTGTAGTGAGATTGTTTTTAGGTGATCAAAGTGTTGTGATCACCAAAGACTTCATCTGTTACTTTGAGGAGGCGGACGTGTGTGTCCGCGGTGTTTTGAGTTCGGGTGCGGACTCGGTTGGTTTGAGGTGCGGCCTCGGCGAGCTAGTGAGCTTGCGCGTGTGTACGGGACTAGAGAGTCCGAGGATTTGTAGGTGTTGCGGCACCGGGGAGAGATCCATTGGGATCTTGCATAGTGGAAATCCTTCGTGTGTCGAAGGCGGGGATGTAGAGCAAGTGTGCTCGAACCTCGAAAAAAACCCTTTGTGTTGCGATTGCTCTCTCTCTCTCTCTCTCTTTGTCTCTGTTATATCTTGCATGCTTTATTGTCTATTTTATATGCTTGATATTTCATTGTGCTTAAGTGATATAACATGCTGGGTTGTTTGCTAACACTTGTATTTAACCAAGAGAGCAACGCGGCACCTCAACCATTCAAGGGGAATCTAGAGGAGTTTGTCCAGAGCCCTTCACGGGGAATTCGGCAACACTCTTGTGTTATACGTGGTATTAATGTAAAAGTTTTAATTAGGTCCCAATTGTTTTTAACTTCCGCATTATTTGAATCATTTGGCTTTAAGTGGACCTTTAGATTAGCCATCACCTATTCACCCCCCCCTCTAGGTGATCCTTCAATTGGTATCAGAGCTTGGTACTCTGATTTGGTCTAACAACTAGAGTTAAAAATCCTCTTTTAGGCTAATCACTTTTTTTTGTACACACACTATGGACTTCATGTCACCACCCATGTTTTGACATTGTTAACATCCATATATGGAAGGTGAAGATGTCCTTGTACCTCAATGCCTCAGGTTATAATGTTTATCTTACCACTACTAATAATGCATATATTTTAGATGGTAAGAATTATGAGGCTAATGCAAAAGCCCTTAATGCTTTAAAGTCTACCCTAGATGATGTTTATTATCTAGAGTTTCTAACTTTGATTCGGCTTTTGTAGTTTGGAATACCCTCATCCCTCCGTGAAAAAGATCAATACTATGCGGGGAGCGATTCGACGTTGGAAGCAACACCTCCAACTTGTGCTATATGGTCCAAGGGATAACCCCCTTGAGGTAACTCCGAATCCGAGGATGAGGATAATAACATGTCATATGAAGAGCTTTCTACATTTTGTCAATTATTGCTTGAAAAGTATGACATGATTAAGAAAGAAAATAAAAATTTGAAAAAGAACATTGATTGCATGCATATAGAACATGATTCATTTAGGAATAACATTGCATGTTTAGAAAAAGAAAATGAAGTTTTGAAAAATGAGAATGTTTCCCTTATGTCTAAATTAAATGATTATGTGAAGGAAACACTAGTTTGAAAAATAAAATTGCTTTGGTGGAAAAACAAAAAGAAATTGTTTTTCAAGAAAATTCTTGTTTGAAAAGAAAAAATTTGAAAAAAGAAAGGAAAAAGAAAATGTTTCTAAAAAGAAGAAAAATGATTTTATTTCTCACTACTCTTTACATGCTACCATTGATGATAGTGAGATTAAGAATTTGAAAAATAAAATAGATAGTTTGAGTTCAACCTTGAACTCGTGTGCATTTAACCATACTAGGTTGGAGTCCTTGTTTGCAAAGAAACAAACTCCTCATGTTCATGCACATCACTCTCACTCATCATGCATTTGCTTATGTTGCACGCCACGATCACACTCATACTCATAAGCATACTAAGGTGTACAAGTGTACACATTGTGGCCGCAAAGGCCATTTAGCAAAGTTTTGTTATAATAAGATTAATTCTATAAATTTTGCTAATAAAAAGATTTTGGGTTCCTTACAAGACTAACCCTAAAGGACCCAAAAGAAATGGGTACCAAAACCCCCACCCCATGTTTTGATGTAGGTGAGGGATCTCTCAAGACGTGAGAGACATGGTGCCTTGATGGTGGATGCACTTGGACTTGATGGACACATATATGGATGCATCGCTATCAAGGAAGTTTTGGTGGGACAACACCATGTTTGGAGCTTTGGAGTTGGTAACAATCTCTAAACTCCCATTTTATTTATGTACATGCTTATTCATTTGTGAAATCATATAGCATGTTCATGTTTTAGGTTTTGTGCTTCATGTGGTAAAATCTTGTTTAGATGTAGTATTTGTCAAAACTTAGATTTATACATGTACAAGTAGTGAGCCACATTTGATTCATATATGTTTGCACTTCATTGTTCACTTGTACTCACTATATGCACATGTATAGCCTAGTTTTGATGATTCTTCTATTTATACATGTTTTGCCAATTTTTATGCTTTACTTCATGTATATGTATTTTTAATTCAAATCTAATAAATATACATGTATACCCGTGAGTCTCTTGCCTTCATGCAAATACATTTGATAGACTCTTTTATGTTTGGGATATGTATGTGTATTGTTAGGATTGGATAAATCATACATATGCCTAGAAGTGTAATATTTTTTTGAAACTTTTTTTTTTCATGTCTTGTCTAAAAATGAGATTCATGTTTGATTGAGCTTCAATGTCTATTTTCATAAAAATGCTATTTACATGATCGTTTAACACTCACACTTTTGTTAAAATCATTTTGAGCCTTATAGACCATAAGTGCTTAAAATTTTTGTGTATCTAGTTATGTTTATGAAAAACATATGATTTGATGATTTTGAAGGATCTTGAACTAGTTTTTCAAAAATTATCTTTAATTAGTTAATTATTCTTCATTTGTAGTGATTTTCAATGCTATACTATTTCAAATTTATTTTTGAAAACCCCTACCTTCTATGGGAGGATGGATGGGCGATTATGCCTTGTATGCTTCATTGACAAATCTTTTACCTTGTGCATATCAAGGGATGGTAGGTTTTGAGTTATATACATGATTTACATTGTTATTCAATTGGTATCATTGGATCTTTTCAATTGGTATCTAAATTGAAATTTTTGTATATACTCATATTTTGTTTATATATATGTATGCCTTCAATGTCAATCTCTATTATCATACATATATATGATATTTTAGTGCTTACTTTACAATTGGTATTCATATTTAAAAGCACAATGTTTATGAAAAAATAAAAATTTTTGATCATTATGATTACTATTGGTATCAAAATGCTTCAACTTCATAATTGAAAATAATCATTATTATAAAACATATTGATACCAATTGAAATTAGGTATCTTAAAATTTGATTGTTTTACAAGAGCTCTGATACCTTTAAAAATTTTGTTTAAGAAAAATTAAAAAAAATGTTTTGGTATGTATTTCCTATATGCAAGGAGAGCTTAACATCTCTTCTACATATAGATTCATGTTGAGTATATTATAAATTGAGGAGCTTGACAACTCTTCTTTATATGATATACGTGTGTAGGGGAGCTTCACATCTCCTCTTATGCATTACACAATATGTGTTATGTGAGTTAGGGCTTGTCATCCCTTCTTCATGTAATGCATATGTGTAGGGAAGCTAACTTAGCGTCTTCCTCTTCATGAATGTATATCGCATGTAAATCTTTATTGATTGATTTGTATTAACCCCTTCTTGATCTTTTTGTTTTTGACAAAAAGGGGGAGAAAAATTTGTTTGATTTGATTTTACTTTGAACCCTTTGTTGATGATTGACAAAAAGGGGGAGAAGTGTTTGAGTTTATATGCACGTTTTCATTGCTTAAGGGGGAGAAGTATTTGTCTTCCTTGTAGTTATGCATATAAGTTTTGTTTTACAAATAGGAGAATTTGCATACATGTTTATGAGCTTTATTGCATATATTTATTATTTATGTCTATGCATGAGTTAAGGGGAAACTTCTTTGAAGCTTTACTTTAATCCATGCATATATAACTTCATGTGTTTTGTCATCATCAAAAAGGGGGAGATTGTTGGCCCAAAGGCCTATCACCCTAGTTGATGATGATCAACTCATGAAGTTATGTTTGCTAATGATCTTGTGTTTAATTAGTGACAGATTCATTATCAAGATCTAGTAGGTGCATAGCTCAACAAAGGATAAAATGTCAAGATTTGGAGCTAGCACAGTGTGATCCAAGGAGCTTTTGGATCAAGCTTGGACCAAGTCAAGAAGATGAGAAGCCTTCAAGTGAAGACTTCAAGAAGATGAAGACTTGTGTCTAGGTATAAGATTTTGTGTTTGTTTTAGATAAAATGTAAAGAATAGAATAGTGGTGGATTGCTCAAGTACATATCACACACACTCTTGATAGAATTGTTTTCACAAAAGATTTTCTAGTTTAGAAAATACTATTTTGGTTTTTGGTATTTCTCATATACTTATCTTTTAACCAAAACCAAGTTTAGAGTAATGTCAGAAACATAGATATTTCATCTTTATTGTGTAGTGGATCATATCCATACACACTATGCCTTAAAATGAATTATAATATCTTGTTTTTATATTTGAAGATGTTTTGGAAAAACAAAGTCTAGAAAACATGTTTTGGAAAATACAGTTTTTATCATGAGCCAAATATTTCCAAGTTACAAAAATAGTCCAATCTTTTATAACATGCCTTGATTTTGTGCAAGCATGTTTGTATATCAAAGTATATTGGTTTAAACTATTTTGTAGATTTTTATGTATTTTATGGAATTTTATTTGAGCCAAAAAGACAAACTTTTTAATCCCAGAAAACTGTTTCAGGCTTTAGATAAGTCGACTTGCTTCCTATATATAGTCGACTAATCCTGAAGTCGGCCGACCGGACCGGTCGACCGACGTGCACAGATGTGCACGCCTTTGTGCACTGGAGGACGGCCGACCGTACGGGTCGACCGCTTCAGAGAGCTCTGCTCTCTGGAAAGTTCGGCCGACCGTACGGGTCGACCGACAGAGAGTTCGACTCTCAGCTCCAGTAGGTCGGTCGACCCAGGCGGTCGACCGTGGCTCCAACGGTCAGATTTCTGACCGTTGGCGGTCGACCGCACGGGTCGACCGGCAGCTCTGACAGACCCCAACGGCTATATTTTTCTGGCCTATAAATTTAGGGGTTGGTCATTGTTTTGAGCTAAGATTTTAGGAGAGCTTTGAGCCAGTTTTTTCTCATCCTTTTAAAAGAGTTTTCTCCACATATTTGAGTGCAAATACTTCCAATCAAAAGGGAAGATTTTTATTTAGAGTGTGTTTTAAAAGAGATTCTTTGAGTTTTCCTCCACCATCTCTTTCCTTGTTTTCTCACACAATCACTTGAGCTATCCATTGATTATTCATCCTATAGGTGTGTTGTAGTGAGATTGTTTTTAGGTGATCAAAGTGTTGTGATCACTAAAGACTTCATTTGTTACTTTGAGGAGGCGGACGTGTGTGTCCGCGGTGTTTTGAGTTCGGGTGCGGACTCGGTTGGTTTGAGGTGCGGCCTCGGCGAGCTAGTGAGCTTGCGTGTGTACGGGACTAGAGAGTCTGAGGGTTTGTAGGTGTTGCGGCACCGGGGAGAGAACCATTGGGATCTTGCATAGTGGAAATCCTTCGTGTGTCGAAGCGGGGATGTAGAGCAAGTGTGCTCGAACCTCGAAACAAACCCTTTGTGTTTGCGATTGCTCTCTCTCTTTGTCTCTTGTTATATCTTGCATGCTTTATTGTCTATCTTTATATGCTTGATATATTCATTGTGTTTAAGTGATATATACATGCTTGGGTTGTTTGCTAACACTTGTATTTAACCAAGAGAGCCAACGCGGCACCTCAACCCATTCAAGGGGAATCTAGAGGAGTTTGTCCAGAGCCCTTCACGGGGAATTCGGCAACACTCTTGTGTTATACGTGGTGTTTAGTGTAAAAGTTTTAATTAGGTCCTAATTGTTTTTAGCTTCCGCATTATTTGAATCATTTGGCTTAAGTGACCTTTAGATTAGCCATCACCTATTCACCCCCCCTCTAGGTGATCCTTCACTCACATGGTGATTCAAGAGCCCGAGCGACAAAGTTCATACCTAGCACTCGTTGGAGTCAAGCTCGGTGGATCACGGTTTAGATCGAGTCGACTGAAGACAGAGTTCGTCAAGAAGACTTCGGTACATAGTTTAGTTTTTGTCTTAGATCCATTTGTAAAGACTAGATAGTGTGATATGCTCAAGTTCACAACACACACACTTGTTTTAGTTTTCATGTTTATTGGTTTTCGATTTTTGGTTTAACCGATCTTGGTTTTCATGAATAGATAGATTCAAAACAAGTTTACATGATTTAATGTATATTAGATTTGTTCTATATACATGTATGCTTCATATCTTAGACAAACTTATTTTGATATGCCTATTCATGTATTTAGGTTTTGTATTTTAACAAAACTTGTCTTTGGAATTCTAGTCAAAACATTGATATATATATATATATATATATATATATATATATATATATATATATATATATATATATATATATATATATATATATATATATTATATATATATATATATATCTTTCATGTATATTGGATTATATTCATATACAACATGCTTCAAGTTGTTTAAATATCATGTTTGTATTTGGATGAGTTTTGGACAAAACGAATTTTCAATTCAAAAATCCAAGTTTTAGAAAATACGGATTTTGGTTTTCGGTAAAATTTCCATTACACAAAAATGGTTCAAAAAGTTTGAAATATGTGTTAAATTTTTTCACACATGTTTATATATCAAAGTAGTATACTGAACTTATTTTTGTGGATTTTTAGAGATTTTATGGGATTTTTTAGGATTTTAAAAACCCAAGTTTTAAGTCTTGATTTGCTGCCTGCCAGGCTCTGACGGTCGACCGGACCGGTCGACTGACGTGCACAAGGATGTGCACGCTGACCAGCCACTTGGGCCGGTCGACCGGGCGGTCGACCGACTGCAAGTGCCCCACTCTCGGGTGGGGGCGGTCGACCGGACGGTCGACCGTGAGTAGGCACGGTCGACCGGCCAGAGAGCAATCTGCTCTCTGGATTGGCACGGTCGACAGGGCAGTCGACCGGCAGGCTCAATGGTCAAATTTTTGACCGTTGGCCGGTCGACTGGAAGGCCAATTCTGGCCTAGTCAGCAGCCAACGGGCAGAATTTTTCGTGGGCTATTTATACCCCATTTGAGGCCAGTTTTTTAGAAGATTTTCAAGAGCAAAAATTCACCTATTCTCCAATGTTTTAAAAGCAAGTTTTTCAAAAGAGTTTTGTTGTTTTTAAAGATCTATCTTCATTAGTTTTCAAGGGTTAGAAAAATCAAAGAAAAATAGAGATTTGGGATATTTGTGTTGTTCTTCATTTCTATCAAATTAAAAGTGTTTTCCCAAGTATTTTCTTTGTTATTTGATTTCCAAACACCTTGATTTCTCACACTTGAGCTTACATACTATCCTATCTATTTGGATCTTTGTTTTTGTGAGAAAGAGATAGTTTGTGGTTATGAAAACCACCAAGTGTTGTACCCTCCCTATTTGTGATATCCCTCTTGTGTAGAGGTTGATTTTGGAGTGCTAGTTAGCTTCCTCTAGTGAGAGGTGAAGTTGTGGTTGGCTCCCTCTAGTGAGAGGTGGAGATTATTGTGTTTAGCTCCCTCTAGTGAGAGTGGAGTTTGTGTTGGAATCCCTCAAGTGTGAGGTGATTGTGTTATGTTGGCTAAGTGCCTACCCCTCTTGTGTGAGGTGGTGTTTGTGTGGCTTTGTGCCTAGCCTCTGTGAGAGGTTGTATTCGGTTGAGAGAGGAGTTGTGTACTCCCGGTGATTGTATTGCCCCAAATCCTCAGTGGAGGTTCCCTGTGTGGGAAGTCCTGTGTGGACGAGATAGTGGAAATCCTTCTGTGTGAAGGCGGGGACGTAGAGCAGTGGCTCGAACCTCGAAACAAATTACTTGTGTTTGCGATCCATTATCTCTAACTCTCTCTCTCTCTTGTACTTGAGCATTGCATCATATTATCATATCATACTTATATGCCTGGCTTGTTTATGTGTGCCTCACTTGTGCTTAACCACGAGAGCTTCATGTAGCGCCTCAACTCTTATTCAGAGGAACCAAGAGGAGTTAGTCCAGCGCCCTTCACCGGGAATTCGGCTACACTCGTTGGTTGCATTAAGTGTAGTTGCAATTAAGTTTAATTTTCGCATTTAGTTCATTAGATTAGCCGTATACCTATTCACCCCCCCTCTAGGTGTACTTTCACCTTGCTCTTGCAAGAGCCATTAATGGCTCATGATGATGGATTCTAACATTTCTAACACCTAACCCACTAACTTGCTTACTTATAATGTCTTCTTTATTTCATGCTCACTCTAACCGGTTTTGATGATTTAATAAGTAGCTTGCAACTTGTTAGTGGTATGGATGTGTTGTTTGAATGTAGAAGATCAATCTTATGGACCATGCTCTGTATCATCTCTTGAAGCCAAGGATTAGTTATAGCCAAGGATCCATGTGAGGCAACTATCACTAAGAGGTTAGCATGGTTAGTGGAGCAATTAGTAGTTAGTAGCCATGAGTTTTATTTTATCTTATTTTAAAAACAATTTTCAAAACTCTTTTATCATTTTCCCATTGTTGTTTTCACCGCTTTCTTAGTTCGTCCTTGTTTCATTTTCTATTTTGTTTTACAAACGACTTCTCTTTTCTTTTAACATCATTTTTATCGCCTTCTCCACCTATCACATGTTTGATTTCCTTTTATTTTCTTTTCTTTCTTTTTCTTTTTCTAATTCTTTAAACAAAGAAGAATTGTTAACAACCGACGTGAATAGAGACTGTTAATGCTTCTATCGCCTCCCGTCCCTGTGGATTCGACCCGTTGAGTCAATGCTATAACGGAAGTATCGAGGGAACATTAGCACATACGAGCTTTTCATTGATTTCATAAACTACACGTGTTTTAGAGTGCTAGTTCCGCCCCGATCACTAGCCCAACTCAAACGGTGGTTGGTAAAGGCCCATCAAATCCGTTGATAGCTGAGGGTTTGCTAGAAATCCTAAGGGACTTGGTCCCATTCTCTCCTCCAAAATCTCCTACCAATTCTCACTCACAGAATGGTAGGGCAAAAAAAAAACTCTGTGTTTATCCCTAATGAAATGAACGTGGACTCAGTCAAGTTAATATTATACCTCTGACAAACTGGATATTTTCAATCCCTAGTGGATTCAGTCAAGTTAATATTAAACCTCTGACAACAAAACTCATTAGTAATCATCACTGTTATGTTAATATTACACCTCTAACGGCATATTTCTCATGTCTCAGGAAATCAACGATTGTCATGTTAATATTAAACCTCTGACAGTTCATTTTACTTTTCGCCCAGAATTTTCTACCAATTCTCTTCCATAGAGCGGTAGGTCCACAAATGCAATCATTTTGCTATGTTAACACTACACCTCTGAAAATGAAAATTTTCAGTACTCCCCAACGAGTGCAAACTTTACCTGTCTCTCCTCTACATGGAGTCACAAGTCTTTAAACCAAACTTGTCAAGTTAAAATTACACCTCTGACATTTCAAATTTCACTTGTCAATTCTTATCAATAGAATGACAAGTCCTTAAAATTGCTCCTATCGCAAACAAACTTATCAAGTTAAAATTACACCTCTGACATTCCAAATTTCACTTGTCAATTCTCATCAATAGAATGACAAGTCCTCAAAATCGCTCCTATCACAAATCAATTCTTGTCAAGTTCAAAATTACACCTCTAACAAATTACTGTTGAGTTTAACACCATACCTCTAACAGTGATTAAGTTGTTGTCAAGTTTAATAATAAAACTCTGACAAGCACTTTCACTCAGGGTTTCCATATCGAAACTGAGATGAGCGATGCTAAGTTTAACATCACACCTCTAGCGTCCAGTTCATTGCTAAGTTCAACACTACACCTCTGACAATGAAAATTTCCAATACTCCCCAACGGAGTCGCCATCTCTTGTTTGGTGGGAAAATCGAAGATCATGGAGTAATTTTCTTTACTATCAAATAAATAATTTACTCCTCGATCTTCGATTTTCCCACCAAACAGTCCAAGCTGAGTTGAGATTCCCGGAATCTCAACGCCATCCCTCCCCACCAAGTCAACTTCAAGTCACTCGACCTCCTCAGCCATGATGGGTTCATCCGCGAGCTCTCCCTCCTCTAGGATCACGGTACCCCTACTGCGCAGACCGCGGGAGCGAAGGACGGGGACTTCTTCCTCTTCTTTTTCCTCCCTCTGCTCCTCAACGCCAGGAGGAACTACCTTGGGCATTGAAGCTTCAGCCTCCGATTCCCTCCTAGCCTTCTTCGGGATAGGATCACCCTTGGAAGCAGGGTCGCGGGAACGTTTGGCCACAGCCTGCCGACTCTTTTTAGCAGATTGCACCTTAGGTGCTACTGTCCTTGGCTCCATCCCCGCTTCCCCTCCTGTTTTCCTCTCGGCCGCCCGGTACTCGTCCATACCCCGCACACGTTTGTTAGACTCTAACTTGGTTTCATAAGATGCCTTGATGCTCTTAACGCAAGTGGTATTTATTCCAAAATCAGGCATCCTACTAGCCAGGGAGTACCATGCGCAGAAACTGAGGCTGGTATGACAATTGGGCGTCTTGTGAGGCAGGCTGAAAATAGCTTTTGTCCCTCCAGCTACACTGTAGTACCACGCTCGGGCACCTTCAAACAAGTTTCTGCTGAAGCAGAGGCCAGCGTTGGGGTTGCCGACATATAATTGATCATAGCTGAACTGCCGAGAAAAATGACTGGGTATGTAAGGCTTGATCGTACATGAATTTCCTTGCCGGAAGATCAGATATCCCAAATATTGATAAGCCACCAAAAGACTCCCGATGGCAGCCTTGTTAAATCATTTGGTCCCACAGGGTCGACAAACTTATCCCCGTAGGACGCATCAGCAATCAGGGAAGCAACGGTCGAGCTGATAGTTCGAAATGTTCAAAATGAATTTCCGAACAAAGAACATATAGTAGTAAGTTCAGCTCGAATTCTCCAGCTTCTACACGAAGGAACAAAACCTTCGGAAAGAGGCACCGCCGTCATCAGTGAAGGGCAATGCATAACGTACGAGGCCATCAGGTACGTATATGGAAGCTCGATCCTGGGATTAGGGGTCTTCACTCTCGGCCTTCCCTCCGAATCGACCACAGGCCTACCCTCAGAATCTACAATGGCCTCCACTTGGCACAGGCTTTTAACCAGAGCTTGTAATCCACTCTAAATTTCGGCCACCATCACTGGAAGAAAGCGATAGATTTCTTGTAGGCAAGTAAGACTGCCGGGTACATCACATCAGCAACGATTACTTCATGCGGCAGTGTTGATACCACACAGCGCTTCAGCCACAGTATAAGGAAGCCTGCCAATAGAGCCCGGTCAGAAATGGGAACTCAGGACTGGTGATGAAAACTTTCAAAGACCGTATTAGGTCTGAAAGTGTCTTCGTTCGACTCAGTAGTGTAGGAGCTTGTAGAGGCATTGATCCTCTCAGTAATTTCCTCGTCAGTGCAGGGGGCCAGACTAGTCACTGGGCTATCTTTCACATTTATGCTGTTGAACAGATAGCTCGCCCAGGACATTTGCTTGACACCCCTGTTCCTCGAGGAGGATATCTGCCCGCAGATGTGAAAATAGCACAACACTTCCCAGTATGTCTCATAAACCTGAGGGTCCTCTTCCTCAAGAGGTGAAGCTCTTCAGAAGTTGGGACGTATACTTCATAAGGGGCATCTCCCATAACTAGCCCCGAGACTTCATATAGCTCATGAAGAGCAAACCCCATCTCTCCGGCTGGGGTAAAAAATATGCCCGTCAGAGGATTATAATGCTCCAGGATGCCATAAAATTGTGGGAACTCTACGGGAGACCATATTGTACGACCCTAACTGAATGGTATAATCCCACCTGTTGCAGCAGAGCCCGAGCTCAACAGGAACAAATCTGACCATTCTACCCCACCATGATTTGTCGGTAGAATTGACCTATCCGAGTAGGCAAAAATCGACGGGAAAATCACCCCTAACTTTCAAGAACTGATTGATGAAGGTGGCGGCAAGCTGAGGGATTTCTCCTTTTGGATACTCAGGCCTGACTAGCCCAGGAAACAAACCGAAGACATCTTTCCCATGGCCAGCAAGGTTATGCTTCTTTGGCACCTAATCTACCGAGAGACACGCCAGAGACAAACCGAGAAAGATCCCACTCCATCGTGCGATGAATAGACATATGTTGAAGATAGGACAAGGAATACATCCTCTCCATATTGGAAAGAAAGAACCTCCTGTCCCCTATCTGATGGAGCCACTTATAATCTCTGTCATGCAGAATCCTACCATCCTCGTCAATGGCGTCATCAAAGAGGAAAATAGGCTTCCTTAACAGAGTGGGAATCCGTCTCGAACAACCCATCAAAGATAATCTCTCGAAGGGTCACCATACAGGCCTTGGAGATCCTCTTCTTTCACTCCTTTGACTTACCAGTAGTCACAGGAGCAGTCTTCTGAAGCACGAAGGTCAGATTACGATCAGCGCCACCTACACGCCCAAAGTGGCACTTCTTGGACAAGGGATTAGAAGAGTATCGTATTGCAAAGAAGACAACACTTAGTCAGGAATCTGAAAGAAAATAGCTAGATGTTTGAAATCAAACGCAGGAATGAATTCAGACGCGAAAATCAGCAAAATCCGCATCTAGACTCAAAAATGCGAGGCTTGCATGAAGCCCGCATTTTAAAATTCATAACTTAAAAAAATTTCTAAGTATCGGACTCAGACACGAGACTCAGTAAAACCTGCGCCTGGCTTTAAAGATGCAAGGATCACATGAAGTCCGTGTCTAAACCTCCCATACTTAGAAAAAATTCTGAGTATTGAGCTCAAACGTAGGGCTCAACGAGGCCCGCGTTCAACAAACAGATACGAACTCAAGTTGGTGAAGTAAAGACGCGGAAGTCATCAAACCCGCATCTTGCCTACCAACTCAAGAGCTGCGTTGAAAATCAAACAGGGCATGAGCGTCGCATTAGCGGTTCACATTCAAAAGAGACTTAAGAGTTAAAAGAACTTTTTAAGTCCCTTCAATAGCGAAAACCAGATCAGATGGTCTTACTAACTGAAATGGGGGCCTCCTACGCGGAAGGACCCGCCCATTTGAGTCTCAGAGGCAGCAGCACTCGAGGACGAATCAACATTGTTGGCTTTTGGTGCCATCGCAATCGTGAAATCAGTGTTGAAGATGATGAAAATGGAAAAAGCTTTAAGATTTCTTAACCCTCGATAAAAAAACTCAGCGAAGAAGAAGAAGGGTCTAATAATGACTCTTGAAAGACTGTTGTCTTTTATAGGCACAATGATCCGCAGAGATATGCGGCGCAGGTCTCGAGGCCTGATCCCTGCCCGACGCGTGGCGTGCGTCTTAAATGCGACGCGAATTTCGCGCGTCAAAGGAATGATGTCCCCTCAACTCCACCGGACATGTGACAACGCGCCCAGAACGCGGGACTCGCATTTGACAAAAACTGCGTCCCTCTAAAGGTCGCGCCTCTTCAGCAAGGTCAAAGTCGCGCCCAGTCAATAGAGTGAGAGCTGCGTCTTCACTTCAAAGATCGCGTCCCTCCAGAGGCCGCGTTTCTTCAGAAAATTAATATATACGTCCCCACTCCGGTGAGGACTGCGTCTCTAAAGCAACATGACCCCTGTGTCTACAAGACTTGCATTCAGTCTTTACTTCTGCAAATCAGTTCGACAGTATACTGGTATAAGCAGACGACTGTTTATCCCTGATTCAATAGTATACCAACAACCACCTTAGAGCACTGAGGAGGTCTGGATTGCATTTTTGACACTAAACACGATCATCTCTGGTGGCTTCAAAGGGTTTTACTGTACACTCACGAAGACCATACTCCAGACAAGGTCAAGCTCAGAGTATCTCAAATGATTGTCAGTCCAATCATGAGAAGTATGATGAATTCAATCAGAGTCCAAAGTATTTCGAAATCCATCCTAGTCAACTACGAAATATTGAAAACTTTAGAGGGGGTTCTGTAGGCTGTCTAAAAATCACTGAAGATAAGTCATCAAAAATTAGAATCCAAACTCCAAACGCGCGAGACTAATCATCGCCACCAGCGCAGCACCAAGACGCGAGGGTTGAAACCCGTATCTCAACATCACTGCAATGACACAGACGCGAAGCATGAAAGCCGCGTCTCAGCATTACTGCAATACCAAGACGCAGAGTCCAAAACCCGCGTATCACGTGAAACTTGACGCAGAGTTTGAAGCTCGCGTTTCTCAAGCATCACCGCAATGGGAAAACATGAGGCCCAAAGCCTGCGTTTCAGTTATAACTGCCCTCATTACTGGGTCAATTACTGCCCACGTAATGAGGGAGTTAAACCCCATTATGGAGCGTTTTTAGGGGACACTTTTATCCCCTAAAACCTCTATAAATAGCCCAGTTTACTATGGAAGAGGGGTCAGAAAAATCTTTGGTCAGAAGAACTTCGATTGTAAGCCGTAGAAGGACCAAGATCTCTAGCTAAAAGAAAGAGAGAGTTCAACTCTTCTAACAACTTGCTGCGTATAAGTTTATTCTTGCCTACAGTCTCTTTGAGATCTTGTTGTACAGAAGTTGTGTTACTTCGTCCACCATCCAAAGAGAGGATTCCCAAGAGGTCCTGATGTTTACCCGGTCAACGGAAAACAAGATTCACTTTCCATCGCCACATTAAGAGCCCCGTATTAAACAAAGGAGAGATTTGAGCTTGAATATCTCTCTCTCTTGTAAAAGGATTATTGATCCGTTGTAATTTTCTTTACAATCAGATAAAGAATTTACACATCGATTTTCAATTTTTTCCCACCAAACAAGGATAACTTGAAAAAGTATTATCGAAGTCTTGAACTTCTTTAAAAGATGGAGAGTTTTCTGACATTGATAGCAATGATTTATTTTTGGAATTTAAAATTTAAGAGAAATTTTTGGAAAAAAAATAAAATCTTCAATTGAGATATTGAATTATTTAAAGAGAATCGATTCTTTCCAAATGCATTTGTACCTTATAGAATATTGTTAACAATTCTTATAACAGTTGCTTCAGTAAAAAAAAGTTTTTCAAAACTAAAATTAATAAAAAGTTACTTAAG
The DNA here is from genome assembly GCA_038442645.1 of Agave tequilana. Lineage (NCBI taxonomy): Eukaryota > Viridiplantae > Streptophyta > Magnoliopsida > Asparagales > Asparagaceae > Agave > Agave tequilana. The sequence goes on along the minus strand of JAVJIF010029494.1, from coordinate 47,050 downwards.
ATCAACTATGTCGTAAGAAAGATTTAGTGAAGCGATATTGTCCATTGACAAAGAAATTTTAGAAAATGTGGAATATAAAGACTTAACTAGTAATTTTGCATCTATAAAAGCAAGAAAAATAAATTTAATAGTTATATTTTAAAATTAAACTATAATTATTTATATTTAAAGTAATTATTTCATTAATAATATTAAAAATAGTCAAAAAAATACTTTGTAAGTCTTACTTTAATTATTTAAAAAAAGTTTTTAAGTCTGCCTGTGTAGCGCCTATAGGGCTGCATTGCCGATACTAAGCCCAGACTAAAAATGAGGACTGAACAAATTTTAAGAAGAAAAAAATGTATAATATAAATCAAGTCTTACGTAATATAATAAGGATGTTTGGTACATCAATTTATCTATTAATAGAAGAGCCCTTTTCGATAGAGGTTGGTACATGGAGCAATTTTGTTTCATGTTGTATTGGAATCATTTTTGGTTTTTAATCTGCTTCATGTACTACTTGATCTACAAAAACTTCGTGGTTACCTTCTTTTAGCCGCCACCACTTAATCTTAGGATCTAACTTACGTTTAATCTTTCTAAATCTCTTTCTAATTTAGATATCTAAAATTAAGAGTCTATGTTGGTTACTACATTCTCACCCGGTACTACCTTACAATCCATACAACAATCTCTATCTACTTTCTTAGCTAAAAGAAATCTATTTGGCTCGCACTTGATCCACTTCTAAAAGTGATCAAGTGTGACTCTCTCTTCCTAAATCAAATATTCGCTAAGATCAAATCATAGGATAAAGTAAAATCTAGAATCGAGTTACCTAGTTTATTTCTTTATCCAAAATTAAATCCTTCATGTACACTGTCAAACCCACAACGACTGATTTTTACAAGCCCATTGAGGTCACCGCCTATGAAAAGCTTTTCTCTAATGGGTATGCCTTGCACTGTTTCATCTAAATCTTCTCAAAATTAACGTTTACTAGACTTATCAAGTCCTACTTGCGGTGCATAGACACTAATAATATTAAAAATCTTCCTACCTAAAATAAATTTAACTAGTAAAATCTTATCGCTCTTTCTCCTAACCTCCACTACATTCTCAAGCAATTGTTTATCTATGATCACACCCACCCCATTACGGTTTCTATCTCTACAAGTATACTAAATTTATAACCCCTAGGCTCTATAATTCTAACTTTTCACCTACCCACTTAGTTTCCTGCACAGACAAAATACTAACATTCCGTCTAACCATAACATCAATTAACTCTGTTAATCTACCTGTAAGAGAACCTATGTTCCATGATGTTAACTTAATCTTAAATTCATGAGCTAATTTTTTTGCCCTTACTCGCTTATAAAAGTATGGGAACCCTTACTCATTTGACACCAAATCCGGCACTGATGTGGCACGTCATTTTTGGACGATGACCTAACAATTCTTGCCTACTTTTCACTACACCCAGGCTCTGATGCAGCGCGTCACTCACTAGGGAACGCCCCAACGAAATTTAATTCTTGGTTCATGTTTATAGTATGTGGACAATATTATACGTAGACTGTCACAGGCCTACCACAACTCTCCTTCTTTATCCTGGCTGGGAACAGGCAGTGAATGGTGCACTGGAGGAGTTATCAAAACCCAACAAATCTTACTAAAAAATTAGATGATAAAATTTACAGGGTACCTCAGACTCCAAGGCTTCAACAAATTCCTGAGATATGCAGAAAGATTGATTTATTCCACAAATTCACAAATCTCCGCAAGATTAAAACCGAGGAGAGAAGATATAAATCGAAAGAAATGAATAATTTTTATTTTGTCCCCACAAATTCCTTAAACAACAGCAAAATGAATGAGGAGTACTCCCTCCATTTTAACTACTTTAAGTCAGCCCGATGCGAGGGGAGCGGATATTGCCACCACAAGAAATGAGGAGGCCCCTAAAAAAATTACAAGTATGTCATTTATTCCTCTTCCTCCTTCCTCTAATCTCCCTCCTCATTCAACTCAGGCCTCCCTCCTCCCCTCCTCCCCCCGGATCTTCTCACCTCCCTCCCCGGCCTTCCAATCCTCCCCTTAGATCTCCCCTCCTCCCCCTCCTTCCCCCTGATCTTCGCCCCCAGGCTGTTAGACTGGATCTGGCAAAACAGTCCGATTGGATAAATTTGTTCAACCGGATCCTACCGAACAGACTTTCGGCCAGAATCTGACCAAACAGACTAGGGGCGGAGATGGGGGGAGGGGAGATCTGGGGAGGAGGGTACGAAGGTTGGGGAATGTTGGCCCAAGGTTACAATCACCCGTCTTTAGTGTGTTTTGATGATTACAAAACATATTAGTTATTTGTACTAATATTATTTGTTGTTTAAGTGTGTTTCAGGTTTTCTATCTTGCATAGGTGTTTTCTTCCCTAAAGGAAGGTGACTTGGACTCAAGATAACTCAAATTGGGCTCAAGATGCAAAATTGAAGATCAAGTGGAGAAAGCCCCTCTTGAAGCCTTGAAGTCTTTTAGAATCATTGTAAGAATAGGATGTTAAAGTTTGAGTATGTGATAGTTGGCTCTAGGATACACACACACTTTTCCCTTTACAAAATTCTATGTTAAAATGTTTGTTTCTAAGTTTTATGCCTAAGTTTATATATACATGTACCGAAATTTTTTTACAAATTGAATATCTTGTTTAAAACATGTGTATAGACTATTTTTGCATAATACTTAGTTATAAGTATCTCAAAATATTTTCTCACAAAATTTCCAACTCCAAAAATCTGCCAGATTTCCCTGTTTCAGGTTGACCGGCCGACGCCCGGTCGACCGGCGCCTGTGTCAGGACGTGCACGTTTGTGCACGTCTGTCGGTCGACCGGCCCGGTCGACCGACTGTAAGCAGGCCACTCTCGGTTTGTTTCGGTCCGTCCGGTCGACCGACCTCTTTGAGGAAACTGTGTTTCCTCAAAGAGGTCAGTCGACCGGACGGTCGACCGGAGCGCCAACGGCTCTTTGCCAACTAGGCAAACGGTCGACCGGCCGGTCGACCGTTACGCCTGCAAGAGCCCAACGGCTCTTTCCTCTCTGGGCAAGTCTGAAAAACTGTTTTCTTTTTCTTTTTAACAGAGTTTTAGAGAGTTGTTGGAGGCCTTTTGCAGGTCAAATTAGGTGAAAAGAAAAGAGTTTTAACCTATTCTCTCCCTATAAATAGAGGGCAATAGGTCTTTGTTATTTACTTAGAAAAATCCTTGTTTTTCATTGTTTTCAAGAGAAAGAGAAAAATTGTTTCAAAGCTTTCATTTCCAACTCTTTTAAAGTTTGTTTTTCAGTTGTGTTTGATTGCCAATATCACTCTACAACTGAAGTTTTCTCACCACACTTCATAGAGCCAAAAATCCATTACTCATACTATAGTGAAGTTGTAAAAAGAGTGAGAATTGTAAAAGTGTTTGAGAAAGAGTTTAGTGATCTAGTTGTGATCACTCTTGTTCTTGTGATTCTTGTTCTTGTGGAGAAAACTCCTAGGTGGAGTTCTTTGTAAGTTGTGAAGCTAAGGGCTTGGGGTCTTCGGTAGACCAAACTTGTACGGCATCCTCGGTGGATAGTGGAAACCCTTCACGGAGGTGAAGGCGGGGACTAGAGCGGTGGCTCGAACCTCGAAACAAATCAATTGTGTTTGCGATTGCCTTGCGTCATCTTGCTTTACTATTTCTCTTGCTTTATATTGTCTTCAATTATTTGCTTGAGAACTAACCCTTTTCTTTGTGCAATCTTCTCTTGTTTATTTTACTTGTGTTGTTGATTGTGTGTATTTCATCATAGCATTTCATTCTTTACTTGTTCGATCATATCTCATACAACACGGTTGCATTGCGCACCTCTAACCCATTTTAAGGGGAATTGGGAGGAAGGAGTTCAGAACCTCTCACGGGGTATTCGGCTCTTAGTCGTGTTTTGAGAGATCGTTGCATCACTCATTCAATTAAGTTTAAAAAGATCATTAGATTAGCAATTACACCTATTCACCCCCCTCTAGGTGTATTTCAATTGGTATCAGAGCTTGGTTACTAGACTCTTGGCTTAACAACCCTAGAAAGATCCTAATATTGCTAATCATTTCATTCATTTTCACTTAGTAAAGATGGCCGATGGTATTAAGACACCCCCTAAGTTTGATGGACTTAACTTTACCATATGGAAGGTTAAGATGACCGTTTTCTTGCAATCTCTAGGTAATCGAGTTGCAAAGGCCGTGACCAAACCCTTTAGTGCACCCCCGGGTGATGAATCCACTTGGTCCGAAATAGAGACCAAAGAATTTGATGCCAATGCTAGGGCTCACTATGCACTACTTCAAGCCCTTAATGATGATGACATAGCTAGAGTTATTCATTGCAAGTCCGCATATGAAATTTGGACACATTTACTAGTTACACATGAAGGGACCTCACAAGTGAAGAGGGCTAAGATTGACCTTCTTCGGTCCCAATATGAGAATTTTTGCATGCAAGAAAATGAAACCATAGATGATATGGTTACAAGATTTACAAAGATTACTAATGGACTTTCTTCTCTAGGTGATGCTATTGATAACGATCAAAGAATAAGAAAGATCATCCGGGCTCTTCCTCCTTCATGGGAAGTAAAAGCAACAACCTTGAAGGAACTCAATGACAAGGAGGAGATGGAGCTAATTGGTCTCATTGGGAATCTCAAAACCCATGAGATGGAGAGGAAAGTGAGGGAGGACATGGCTCCTTCCAAGAAGAAGACTATAGCCTTCAAAAGCCAATCCACACACTCCGACGAAGACGATGAAGAAGAAGATGACGAAGAGCTCTCACTTCTTGTCAAAAATGTCCGGAGGATGTACAACAAGGCGAAACTCCAAGGTAGAAGGAGATGGCAAGGAGGCAAAGAAGAAAGAAAGATCATATGCTTCAATTGCCAAAGACCGGGACACATAGTGGCGGAGTGTCCGGATAAAGTGAAGCCCTCCACCTCAAAGAAGCCTCACAAGAAGAAGGCAATGAAAGCTACATGGGATTCCGAGAGCGAATCTGAGGAGGAGATTGATACCGCCAACATGTGCTTCATGGCAAATGAAAGCACAAGCAAGGTAACCCCTTCCACTTCTCCTAATGATGAACTTTCTATGGATGAGTTGGGAGAAGCTTTTGTAGAATTGTCTCATAATTATGACTTCTTAAAGAAAAAATATTTAAAAATGAAAAAGGAAAATGAATCTCTTAGTCTTCAAGTTATAAATCTTTCTAAAGAAAACAATGACTTGCATTCTACTTTGGTTTCCACTAAAAATGAATTTGATAAATATAAGACTTCTTGTAAAGGCAAGTCCCCATTTGTTGATGCTAATGAGATTACCATGCTTAAGGAAAGAATAGATTCTTTAGGTATTGTTTTGAAAAAGTCTAGTGAGTTTGATAAGAAGAAGATAGAGGCCATGTTTCCTAAGAAACAAGCCCCTAAGAAAAATGTTCATAATGCTCATGCTCATGTTCATACCACACAACCTTTACATCGTGGCAAACCCCCAAAGCATGCTCACACTTCACACACTCATCATGCATTCATGTATGGAAGAGTGTTCTCATGTTCACATTGTGGGCGGAAAGGACACTTAGCCAATTTTTGCTATGATAGACTAAGTGCATCTTTTCATAATGTTTGGGTTCGAAACACTAACTTTCAAGGACCCAAGAAAGTTTGGGTACCAAAGTCAACAACTTTGTTAAATGATATAGGTACCTTCCAAAGCCCAACGACGTAGAGAATTGTGGTATCTTGATAGTAGTTGCTCAAGGCACATGACTTGGGATATCAACAACTTTGCAACCCTATCAAGATACCATGAAGGTGGCACCGTCACCTTCGGAGATGACGCCAAGGGTATAATCATCGGTATTGGTAATGTAAAACTTGGCACATCCTCTTTAATTGAGAATGTAGTTTTAGTTGACGGCCTCAAGCATAATCTCTTGAGTGTTAGTCAATTATGTGATAAAGGTTTTGATGTAGTTTTTGATAATGTTGTTTGTAAAATAATTGATAGAATTTCTAATGCTTGTGTGGTTTCCGGTTTTCGTGAAAGTAATGTTTATATGATAGATATGTTAAATATGTCTTGTAATATAACATGTTTAAAAGCCCTCGATGACGACTCTTGGTTGTGGCATAGAAGATTAGGCCACATTTCTTTTGACCACATATCTAGGCTTAACACAAAGGAAATGGTGAAAGGTATTCCTTATTTGAATTTTGAAAAAGACCGAGTTTGTGACGCATGTCAATTTGGGAAACAAACTAAGTCTTCTTTCAAGTCAATTAAGGATATCATGACATCACGTCCTTTGGAGTTAATCCACATGGATTTATTTGGCCCTACACAAACCAAAAGTCTAAGTGGGAATAGATTTGCATTTGTTTTAGTTGATGATTTTTCACGTTTTACTTGGTTTTCTTTCTTGAGCATAAAAATCAAGCATTTTCGTATTTTCAAACTTTTAAGAAAAGAGTTGAAAAAGAAAAGGATGTTTCGATTTAAGAATAAGAAGTGATAGAGGAGGTGAATTCATTAACCAACCCTTTACCACTTTTTGTGAAGAACATGGAATAAAGCATGAACTATCTTGTCCTAGAACTCCACAACAAAATGGAGTAGTTGAACGGAAAAATCGAACTTTGCAAGAGATGGCTAGGACAATGCTTAGTGAATACGGTCTACCACATTATTTGTGGGCCGAGGCCGTTAATACATCATGCTATATATCAAATCGTGTTTTCTTGTGTAAAAATACTACAAAAACCTCTTTTGAAATGTACTTTTCTAGAAAACCAAATGTTTCATATTTCAAGTTTTTGGATGCAAATGTTTTGTTTTAAATACAAAAGATAATTTAGGAAAATTTGATCCTAAATCTTATGAGGCTATATTTGTGGGTTATTCTAGTACTAGTAAGGCTTATAGAGTCTTCAATAGGTCATCATTGACTATTGAGGAATCTATACATGTTAAGTTTGAGGAATCTAACTTGTTTGTTAAGAATGTTGTAGAAATAGATGCTTTACATGAAGGCTTGGAGAAAGTGACCTTGGAGGATACACCTACTATGGGAGACAAGCCAAAGGATGATGAAGGAAGTGAAGCTAAAATACAAGAGGCTCAAGGAAATGAAGATCAAACAAATGGAGAAGAGCCCACTCAACAACTTTCAAAGGATTGGAGATACAATCCACATCATCCCAAGGACCTCGTCATAGGTGATGTATCAAAAGGGGTAACAACTCGCTCTAAACTTCATGACTATTGTGGACATTATGCATTTATTTCTCATGTTGAACCCAAGAACGTCCTCGAAGCCGAGGCCGATTCATATTGGTTGCTAGCTATGCAAGAGGAACTCAATCAATTTGAGCGCAACCATGTTTGGCACCTTGTTCCTAGGCCCCACGATAGACCAACAATTGGTACTAAGTGGATCTTTAAGAACAAGTTGGATGAATCGGGTAACGTTGTTAGGAATAAAGCTAGGTTAGTTGCCCAAGGTTACACTCAAATCGAAGGAATCGATTTTGAAGAAACCTTTGCACCCGTAGCACGGCTTGAAGCCATACGGATGACACTAGCATTTGCCTCATATAAAGATTTTAAATTGTTTCAAATGGATGTTAAAAGTGCTTTTCTAAATGGTTTTATTGAAGAGGAGGTATATGTTGAACAACCCCCGGGGTTTGTTGATCCTACACATCCGGATTTTGTTTTTAAATTAGATAAAGCTCTTTATGGTTTAAAACAAGCCCCTAGGGCTTGGTATGAAAGACTTTCTTCATTTTTGATTTCAAATGGTTTTAAGAAAGGTAAAATTGATACAACCTTGTTTACAAAACATGTAGAAAATGATATTCTTAATGTGCAAATTTATGTAGATGATATTATTTTTGGTTCTACTAATGAATCTCTTTGCCAAGCTTTTGAATCATGCATGAAGGATGAATTTGAAATGTCTATGATGGGGGAACTCAACTATTTCCTTGGACTCCAAATCAAGCAAAAGAAGGATGGGATCTTCATCATCAAGCCAAGTACACAAAGGAACTAATCAAAAGGTTTGGGCTTGAAGAATCTAAAGTAAGCAAAACTCCCATGGCAACAACTACCAAGCTTGACAAGGATGAACAAGGTAAAAGTGTAGACATTAAATTATATCGTAGCATGATAGGTAGCTTGCTTTATTTGACGGCTAGTAGGCCGGATATTATGTTTTCCGTTTGTCTTTGTGCACGTTTTCAATCTTGTCCTAAAGAATCTCACATAATTGCGGTTAAACGCATAATTAGATACCTAAAGGGCACTATTGAAATGGGTTTGTGGTATCCGAAAATCGGCCAATTCACAATGACGAGTTTTTCGGATGCCGACTATGCGGGTTGTAGGGTAGATAGGAAGAGCACAAATGGAACATGTCAATTCTTAGGTAATTGTCTTGTATCTTGGTCTTCCAAAAAGCAAAATTCGGTAGCCCTTTCAACCGCCGAGGCGGAGTATGTTGCAGCCGGAGCTTGTTGTGCACAAGTTCTTTGGATGAAACATACTCTCCTTGACTATGATTTACACTTTGATCATGTTAAAATATTTTGTGATAATACTAGTACTATTCACATGACAAAGAATGCAAATCAACATAGTAAAACCAAACACATTGACATTAGGTATCACTTTCTTAGAGATCATTATGAGAAAGGTGATATTGATATTGATTATGTTTCTACCGATTTTCAACTTGCCGATATTTTTACTAAACCTCTAGATTATGCTAGATTTTCATTTATTTGTGGTGAGTTGAATGTTTGCATGATAGATTCTTAAAAATTTCTATTTTGGTGTTTTGCTTGTTTGATTTTAACCCTTTTTGATGTATGACAAAAAGGGGGAGAAAAAGAAATAAGTTTGCTTATAGTTTGAAATTTTGTTTATTTACTTAAGTTTTGGGAGAAAAAGATTAAGACTATAAGTTTAAGAGAAAAAGTATAAGTTTAAGTGGTATATAAGATTAAGTTTGATTTCAATTGGTATTTAAGTTTTTGACAAAAATATTGTGTTTTCAATGTTTTCAATGCTTCATGTATCTCACTCATAGTTATTTGTTACATAGCATTGTTTGAGGGGGAGCTTTCCAAGCTCTTCTTCCTTTATTTGTTTAAATAACTTATATGTTTTGTCATCATCAAAAATGGGGAGATTGTTGGCCCAAGGTTACAATCACCCGTCTTTAGTGTGTTTTGATGATTACAAAACATATTAATTATTTGTACTAATATTATTTGTTGTTTAAGTGTGTTTCAGGTTTTCTATCTTGCATAAGTGTTTTCTTCCCTAAAGGAAGGTGACTTGGACTCAAGATAACTCAAATTGGGCTCAAGATGCAAAATTGAAGATCAAGTGGAGAAAGCCCCTCTTGAAGCCTTGAAGTCTTTTAGAATCATTGTAAGAATAGGATGTTAAAGTTTGAGTATGTGATAGTTGGCTCTAGGATACACACACACTTTTCCCTTTACAAAATTCTATGTTAAAATGTTTGTTTCTAAGTTTTATGCCTAAGTTTATATATACATGTACCCAAATTTTTTTACAAATTGAATATCTTGTTTAAAACATGTGTATAGACTATTTTTGCATAATACTTAGTTATAAGTATCTCAAAATATTTTCTCAGAAAATTTCCAACTCCAAAAATCTGCCAGATTTCCCTGTTTCAGGTTGACCGGCCGACCGCCCGGTCGACCGGCGCCTGTGTCAGGACGTGCACGTTTGTGCACGTCTGTCGGTCGACCGGCCCGGTCGACCGACTGTAAGCAGGCCACTCTCGGTTTGTTTCGGTCGACCGCCCGGTCGACCGGTATAAGGAAACTGTGTTTCCTCAAAGAGGTCGGTCGACCGGAGCGCCAACGGCTCTTTGCCAACTAGGCAAACGGTCGACCGGCCGGTCGACCGTTACGCCTGCAAGAGCCCAACGGCTCTTTCCTCTTTGGGCAAGTCTGAAAAACTGTTTTCTTTTTCTTCTTTAACAGAGTTTTAGAGAGTTGTTGGAGGCCTTTTGCAGGTCAAATTAGGTGAAAATAAAAGAGTTTTAACCTATTCTCTCCCTATAAATAGAGGGCAATAGGTCTTTGTTATTTACTTAGAAAAATCCTTGTTTTTCATTATTTTCAAGAGAAAGAGAAAAATTGTTTCAAAGCTTTCATTTCCAACTCTTTTAAAGTTTGTTTTTCAGTTGTGTTTGATTGCCAATATCACTCTACAACTGAAGTTTTCTCACCACACTTCATAGAGCCAAAAATTCATTACTCATACTATAGTGAAGTTGTAAAAAGAGTGAGAATTGTAAAAGTGTTTGAGAAAGAGTTTAGTGATCTAGTTGTGATCACTCTTGTTCTTGTGATTCTTGTTCTTGTGGAGAAAACTCCTAGGTGGAGTTCTTTGTAAGTTGTGAAGCTAAGGGCTTGGGGTCTTCGGTAGACCAAACTTGTACGGCATCCTCGGTGGATAGTGGAAACCCTTCACGGAGGTGAAGGCGGGGACTAGAGCGGTGGCTCGAATCTCGAAACAAATCAATTGTGTTTGCGATTGCCTTGCGTCATCTTGCTTTACTATTTCTCTTGCTTTATATTGTCTTCAATTATTTGCTTGAGAACTAACCCTTTTCTTTGTGCTTGTTTATTTTACTTGTGTTATTGATTGTGTGTATTTCATCATAGCATTTCATTCTTTACTTGTTCGATCATATCTCATACAACACGGTTGCATTGCGCACCTCTAACCCATTTTAAGGGGAATTGGGAGGAAGGAGTTCAGAACCTCTCACAGGGTATTCGGCTCTTAGTCGTGTTTTGAGAGATCGTTGCATCACTCATTCAATTAAGTTTAAAAAGATCATTAGATTAGCAATTACACCTATTCACCCCCCCTCTAGGTGTATTTCAGGGAAGGGACGGGGATATAGGGGGAGGAGGGGGAGGGTGTTTAACGGAGAGGGTGGTCATCGGAGGGGGTTCGTAGGAGGGATGGTTGCTGGAAAGGGGAGGCATGGGAGGAGAGGAGGAGGAGAGAAGCGAGTATTTAGGGGTTTTTGATTCTTTTCTTTTCTTTTTTTTTTTTTTTTTTTTTTGGGGGGGGGGTGGGGGTGTAATCAAATTTGGGAGTGTCCTAATCCTAAGGTGTAATACCCCGTTCCCGGAATACGTACTTAATTTCGTATTCAGTTTTTCGATCGTATTTTTCGATTTACTTTCCGTATTTGACCGATTTCAATTTTAAATATCATTTGCCAATATAATATATTTTATATGATTTTCTGGGATTTTCCGGAATTAAAAGGAATTTCTTCAAAACCGGTGTCGACCAGTGCCGCTGATCGATTCCTGAATTTTTATCTTACAAACTGTTTAGAAATTCTAGAAGATTCTTTAGACATTTCTGCTTAGAATAATATTCCTTGCTTAAATACTTTTTCTGAAGATTTTACGAATTTATGGATCTTCCACGGAGTCGGTAGATAACCGATTCTAGGATTTTTAATTCACAAACTGTTAGGACTTTCTAGAAAGGCCTTTAAGCATTATCTCTTAGAATCATATTTTCTACCTACATTCTTTTTCTGAGAATTTTATGATTTTATGAAAATTCTTTCGGAGTCGGTAGGTAACTGATTCCGGGATTTTTAGATTTAAAACTATAAAGTATTTCTTAAAAAGGATTTTACTACGAGTCTTCATATATTATTATTGATTTTTGGTGAAAATTGTGAGTCGTTCCGAGATACTTAAATTTCGGACGATTTCGGTATTTTCCGAATTGTTTTCCCGCATACTCGACTTTATCTCGGGAAACTGTGTTTCCGATATTTTCATTTTTGGAGACCAAGAAAATATCTTCTCTTTATCATTTCTTTTTCTTTTTCCTTTTCCTTATTTCCTTTAGCTTCCTCCACAAGCTATTAACTTTTCCAATTTCCAATAATTCCAATTTTCTCCACCACAAAATATCTCCACCTCATTTCTTCCACACACTTCCTTTAATCCTCCACCCCACAATACCTACACCTCATCCCCCTCTTTGGCAAGCTTTGATTGGCCAAGGAGAACACCTCACCCCCCACTTTACAATTAAGCCCTCCCCTTTTATTTAATTGCATCCCCTTTACAAATCCAAAACCCTATAAATACTTTTCCTTTTCATTTCTAACCCTTTTCTTTCTTCACTTCTCTTCATCAAAGAGAATTACCTTCACCAAAATTCCTCTTTCATCTCCTCTTCAACCTTCAACTCCAAGACTTCATCAAGGCCATCACTTCAACCTCTTCTACCTTGGATTGGGATCCTCTCTCTTCGTCGATTACATCTCCGTAGATCAAGCCGTCGACCACAACCATTTCGAGTTCGTAAAGCTTCACATAACCATTCAAAGTGAGTATATTTACTCACCAAGACTCGTAAAATTCCTTGTATACTTGTGTTGCCAAATCATGTCCCCTTAAGTCATCACAATCATATTTTTAGCTATCAAAAATAACCACCACAAAAATCTGATTTTTGACCTAACAGCAGCAGATTTCAGAACTTCGGTCGACCGGCCCAAGGGAGCAGTCGACCGATGTGCACAAACGTGCACAGTTTTGAGTAGGCGGTCGACCGGTTCACCAACCAGTCGACCGGTAGAAAACCTGGAGCTCACGGCCCTGTATCGGTCGACCGGCAGTCGACCGACAGGCGACCGTTAGTTATGTCTCCGGTCGATCGGCAGTCGACCGGAAGTCGACCGACCAAACCTGGAGGTCACGGCCTTGTATCGGTCGACCGGACGTCGACCGTTAGTTAGGTGACTGTCCCGTATCGGTCGACCGGCCATTTAACCCAGTCGACCGATAGGCTAATTCTGGGCCAAAATTGCTGATTCTTCTCTTTTCTGAATTTAGATCTTATCGTTGATACATGTGTTATATATAATCATTGCTCATGCTTCATGACTGATACCACATGACATGTTATGATATATTCTTACCCCTTGACTTGTTACCTGATATATATCACTCCTTGCCATGCCATTACTTCATGCATGTCAATTACATGCTATTGTTTCATATCTGATTATATCACCTGACTATTATCAATCACTTGATATGACTTGTTAATTAACACTATCAATCTCTTGTCATGCTATCACTTAAAACCCAGCATGATATATTTGACTTTGTAATTATCACGCTTACGGGAATCCTGTCTTGTTTTATGGAACTAAGTGCCACACCATACTCGGTGGGGCCACCTCTAGAATCCATTCCCTCAGAGCAAAGTGCCACACCACACGGTGGGGGCCACCTCTTGAATCTGTTGGGCTATTACTGTTATGTTTATTCTTTCCCGTAATCTGATAATTCTTATTAAACTACAACTTGTACGGGGAATGGGAGGAAGTGATGGATGCCGGAATGATACCTTGCTTATAGTAATGGAATAAAATATTGACGACTTGTGGTAGTGGAACCATGAGTTCCACAGAAGACATGTGATTAGGGGGACTTTGGGCCTCCAATACTGGTTCCAGGTGTATGGAAACTACTATAAGAAGTGTTATCAGTTCTCCATCTACTTCCGGTAACGACCCTCGACTCTCTTATATATGGATGTATGTGAGTCGGGATATATACCGAGACACATACCTAGATATATGGGTCAGACGAGTAATAATAATAATTAGATGCCCGTTATATTTCAATCCTGATTCCAGTGATGATTCCGGTTATGTCTTAGTTATGTTTCCTGTTATAGTTTCCGTTATGTGTACCTGTTATGACTCCTGTCTTAGTTCCGGTTATGACTCATATTACACGTGTTATGGACCTATGATTATTATTGTTATGTATTCCTGTTTTGACTATCGTATGAATTGCAACTCTGATTCTATACGCTTGGATATTCGGTGGCATGAGACAAAGGTATATACATGAGGGTTTCCTTGTTTGGATTATTCCTTCGATGTACTAGTCTCATGGGACCATGACTTAAGCATATACAATCACTTTTGCTTGTAATCAGCTTTACTAGTGTTTTCCTGTTTTATGATTATGTTATACCCGTCCTTATATACCATACTTGTGTTCTAACCCCTATTCATGTCTCTTAGCCACTTGGCTGTAGTTCACTTATTGTTATATGTCTTGATTCCTTGGATTTGCATATTCAGATTCCGAAGCTGGATCGAAGTGGAGTTGTCCACCGTAGATCGAGCTTTCCTTAGCGAGCAGGCATCCTAGCTCCAGTTCCTCGTGCCAGACTCCTTTGACTCACGGGATCTTCTTTCTACTCGTGAGCTTTTTGTATACATATTTGTATATTTCACTTTTGGACTTGGTTGTGATAAAAGACATATGTGTAATATGTATGGTTTATCATATCCTGTAATAGCTTTGTATATGTACCTTTCATGTTGGCATATTAAGAATACCACGCTTCGTGTGTACTCTGATTTCTTGTTGTACTTTTATGCTTAGCGTATATACGTGGGGGCTTCTTTTGACCTACGTATATACGTTGCAGTGACGTCCCCGTATCAGTGGAATCGGGGCGTTACAGGTTGGTATCAGAGCTTAGGCTCTCACACCGAAAGTACAATCAAGTAGCAAATTCCTGTAATTTGCCTATGCCAACTACAATGTACAAAGTTATCTAGTCCTTCTTGATTTGTCTAGTTATTCTTGATTCCATTCCTCATATTCTAAACTCCTTCCATTTTTCCAACTCCTTCCAGTTATCTTTAGCCATCCTCGTATGGAGAGGAGATCAGGTCGCAGCAACTCTGGATCAGCATCGAATGGACCCACAGGAGAGAATGTGGATATCCTAAGGGTCATTCAAACTATGATGGAGAACCAGCAGCAGCAGACGGAACTTCTCCGGCAGGAGTTGGCAGCTCCAAAGGAACAGAGGCCGGGGAATGTATCGGACTTCAGAAGACTACAGCCTGCTATATTCACGGGAAGCGAGAAACCATTGGATGCTGAGCAATGGTTGACGGACACTACAGATCTACTGAACGCCGCCCATGTTCCAAAGGAGAACCAAGTTGAGGTTGCCAAGATTCAGTTGAAGGACATAGCCAGAACTTGGTGGCTTGCAGAGGAGGCCAGATTGGAGAGACCTGTCACTTGGGACACGTTCTCCAAGAGTTTCTACAGCAGATTCTTCCCTGCTACTGCTCAGAAGGATATGGAGGAGCAGTTCATCAGACTCCAGCAGTGGAACAAGTCTGTGGACGAGTATGCTGCAGAGTTTCTCAGGCTTAGCCGCTTCGCGCCGTACATGGTAACGGATGAAGAGAAGCGAGCAAGCAGATTTCAGCAAGGCCTACAGATGGACATCCAGGTCTTCCTAATGCCCCAACAGCTGAAGACTTATTCGGAAGTTCTCACCATAGCTCGAGAAGTGGAGCGTGGGTTAGAGAAGAAGAAAGAGAACTTGATGAGGAACCAGGCCAAGAAGAGACCTTTTCGGTTGATGGATGAGGAGGATGCAGATAGGGCAACCCAAGGCCCGATGATCAGAGGACCATTCCAACCTCTTATGTCTCAGATAATATGCAACTACTGCCATAGACCCGGACATTATAAGAGTGATTGTCGAAGGGCCAAGGGACTATGTTTGGCATGTGGGAAAGGGAGTCATGCCATAAGGGATTGCCCGTTCAGAAGGGTAGGAAATGTGGCACCAGTCCGACCAGCACATCCAGCCCCAGCTCTTCCAGCTCCGCCACTGAAGAGAAACCCTGAACCCGTGGATCGAAGAGTTCCATTTCCGCCTCAGCAATATGCTCATCATCAGAGAGGAATGAGGCCTAGAGCAGATCAGGGTAGAGGCCAAGTTCATCTCATGACGGCAGAGGCATCGGACGATGCAGCTGAGTGGGCAGACCAGTATCCAGATCAGGAGCCTTAGGATATTATGGTAACCACTACCCTAGATCTTGTGTTTAAATTGGTTATCTTTCTAGATATTTCCCTTATCATTCTATCATTACCCATCTCGATTCTTTTTGTGTTTACCTTAACCCTGTTTTGGATTTTTTCGAGACCTTTGATTTCACCCATGTCTCCTTTGCGTTCAATTTACCCCTTAACGAAATTGCGAGGACGCAATTTTTGTAAGGTGGGTGGATTGTAATACCCCGTTCCCGGAATACGTACTTAATTTCGTATTCAGTTTTTCGATCGTATTTTTCGATTTACTTCCGTATTTGACCGATTTCAATTTTAAATATCATTTGCCAATATAATATATTTTATATGATTTTCTGGGATTTTCCGGAATTAAAAGGAATTTCTTCAAAACCGGTGTCGACCAGTGCCGCTGATCGATTCCTGAATTTTTATCTTACAAACTGTTTAGAAATTCTAGAAGATTCTTTAGACATTTCTGCTTAGAATAATATTCCTTGCTTAAATACTTTTTCTGAAGATTTTACGAATTTATGGATCTTCCACCGGAGTCGGTAGATAACCGATTCTAGGATTTTTAATTCACAAACTGTTAGGACTTTCTAGAAAGGCCTTTAAGCATTATCTCTTAGAATCATATTTTCTACCTACATTCTTTTTCTGAGAATTTTATGATTTTATGAAAATTCTTTCGGAGTCGGTAGGTAACTGATTCCGGGATTTTTAGATTTAAAACTATAAAGTATTTCTTAAAAAGGATTTTACTACGAGTCTTCATATATTATTATTGATTTTTGGTGAAAATTGCGAGTCGTTCCGAGATACTTAAATTTCGGACGATTTCGGTATTTTCCGAATTGTTTTCCCGCATACTCGACTTTATCTCGGGAAACTGTGTTTCCGATATTTTCATTTTTGGAGACCAAGAAAATATCTTCTCTTTATCATTCTTTTTCTTTTTCCTTTTCCTTATTTCCTTTAGCTTCCTCCACAAGCTATTAACTTTTCCAATTTCCAATAATTCCAATTTTCTCCACCACAAAATATCTCCACCTCATTTCTTCCACACACTTCCTTTAATCCTCCACCCCACAATACCTACACCTCATCCCCCTCTTTGGCAAGCTTTGATTGGCCAAGGAGAACACCTCACCCCCCACTTTACAATTAAGCCCTCCCCTTTTATTTAATTGCATCCCCTTTACAAATCCAAAACCCTATAAATACTTTTCCTTTTCATTTCTAACCCTTTTCTTTCTTCACTTCTCTTCATCAAAGAGAATTACCTTCACCAAAATTCCTCTTTCATCTCCTCTTCAACCTTCAACTCCAAGACTTCATCAAGGCCATCACTTCAACCTCTTCTACCTTGGATTGGGGATCCTCTCTCTTCGTCGATTACATCTCCGTAGATCAAGCCGTCGACCACAACCATTTCGAGTTCGTAAAGCTTCACATAACCATTCAAAGTGAGTATATTTACTCACCAAGACTCGTAAAATTCCTTGTATACTTGTGTTGCCAAATCATGTCCCCTTAAGTCATCACAATCATATTTTTAGCTATCAAAAATAACCACCACAAAAATCTGATTTTTGACCTAACAGCAGCAGATTTCAGAACTTCGGTCGACCGGCCCAAGGGAGCAGTCGACCGATGTGCACAAACGTGCACAGTTTTGAGTAGGCGGTCGACCGGTTCACCAACCAGTCGACCGGTAGAAAACCTGGAGCTCACGGCCCTGTATCGGTCGACCGGCAGTCGACCGACAGGCGACCGTTAGTTATGTCTCCGGTCGATCGGCAGTCGACCGGAAGTCGACCGACCAAACCTGGAGGTCACGGCCTTGTATCGGTCGACCGGACGTCGACCGTTAGTTAGGTGACTGTCCCGTATCGGTCGACCGGCCATTTAACCCAGTCGACCGATAGGCTAATTCTGGGCCAAAATTGCTGATTCTTCTCTTTTCTGAATTTAGATCTTATCGTTGATACATGTGTTATATATAATCATTGCTCATGCTTCATGACTGATACCACATGACATGTTATGATATATTCTTACCCCTTGACTTGTTACCTGATATATATCACTCCTTGCCATGCCATTACTTCATGCATGTCAATTACATGCTATTGTTTCATATCTGATTATATCACCTGACTATTATCAATCACTTGATATGACTTGTTAATTAACACTATCAATCTCTTGTCATGCTATCACTTAAAACCCAGCATGATATATTTGACTTTGTAATTATCACGCTTACGGGAATCCTGTCTTGTTTTATGGAACTAAGTGCCACACCATACTCGGTGGGGGCCACCTCTAGAATCCATTCCCTCAGAGCAAAGTGCCACACCACACGGTGGGGGCCACCTCTTGAATCTGTTGGGCTATTACTGTTATGTTTATTCTTTCCCGTAATCTGATAATTCTTATTAAACTACAACTTGTACGGGGAATGGGAGGAAGTGATGGATGCCGGAATGATACCTTGCTTATAGTAATGGAATAAAATATTGACGACTTGTGGTAGTGGAACCATGAGTTCCACAGAAGACATGTGATTAGGGGGACTTTGGGCCTCCAATACTGGTTCCAGGTGTATGGAAACTACTATAAGAAGTGTTATCAGTTCTCCATCTACTTCCGGTAACGACCCTCGACTCTCTTATATATGGATGTATGTGAGTCGGGATATATACCGAGACACATACCTAGATATATGGGTCAGACGAGTAATAATAATAATTAGATGCCCGTTATATTTCAATCCTGATTCCAGTGATGATTCCGGTTATGTCTTAGTTATGTTTCCTGTTATAGTTTCCGTTATGTGTACCTGTTATGACTCCTGTCTTAGTTCCGGTTATGACTCATATTACACGTGTTATGGACCTATGATTATTATTGTTATGTATTCCTGTTTTGACTATCGTATGAATTGCAACTCTGATTCTATACGCTTGGATATTCGGTGGCATGAGACAAAGGTATATACATGAGGGTTTCCTTGTTTGGATTATTCCTTCGATGTACTAGTCTCATGGGACCATGACTTAAGCCTATACAATCACTTTTGCTTGTAATCAGCTTTACTAGTGTTTTCCTGTTTTATGATTATGTTATACCCGTCCTTATATACCATACTTGTGTTCTAACCCCTATTCATGTCTCTTAGCCACTTGGCTGTAGTTCACTTATTGTTATATGTCTTGATTCCTTGGATTTGCATATTCAGATTCCGAAGCTGGATCGAAGTGGAGTTGTCCACCGTAGATCGAGCTTTCCTTAGCGAGCAGGCATCCTAGCTCCAGTTCCTCGTGCCAGACTCCTTTGACTCACGGGATCTTCTTTCTACTCGTGAGCTTTTTGTATACATATTTGTATATTTCACTTTTGGACTTGGTTGTGATAAAAGACATATGTGTAATATGTATGGTTTATCATATCCTGTGATAGCTTTGTATATGTACCTTTCATGTTGGCATATTAAGAATACCACGCTTCGTGTGTACTCTGATTTCTTGTTGTACTTTTATGCTTAGCGTATATACGTGGGGGCTTCTTTTGACCTACGTATATACGTTGCAGTGACGTCCCCGTATCAGTGGAATCGGGGCGTTACATAAGGGTGCCTCCATCACTTTCTGGTGTGGCAATATTCGCTCCCCGATGAAAGCCGTAGGGTTATCCACATGACAAGTTTACCCTTCAATAATTATTGAGCTAACTGGGCCTTAAATCATTTCAAAATGTTAACAACACAGAGAGGAGAAAAAACCCAAAAAGCGCGCGTTTCAAATTTTTACTTTTTAATCTCAATTTCTGTAGAGATAAATTTCTCGAAAGAATTTAACTACACTCAATTTGTAAGCGAGAAAGTAGAAAAATCAGAGAATTTACGTTACTCTACTTTCTCAGCACTTTATAACAGATTCAATTTCCTAGGAGTTCAATCCTCTGCAAAAGAGAAAGAGATCGGCTTTTATAGTTGAGGGACAGCAAGCTGAGTCGTGGCCTCAGAGATTTCCGTCTCTTGATCTGCCCACGATCGTAACTGCATGTAACGTCTAACTGTAACTAGTTTGAGTGGCACGTGATTGTCGGGGACGTGTTGGCTGGTGAAGATTGAGGTCCTGATCTACATGCATAGCCCCCACGTGCCTAGTGGTTGTCACCGCTTTGGCAACCAGGCGGTCGGGTGAGATCAGGTGGATAAAACTAGGTTTGTGATCTCATGATTCGCGAGATTTGTCAAATGTCACAGTCTCACGCGGGGTCATGATTTTGATCACTACATTTTTCAGATATAAAAGAGGAGAAAAAGGCTCACACAAAGATTTAAAAAAAAAAAAAACCAAAAAAAGTAAAATAAAAATAGTGCCAATTTCAAATCTTCATTTTTTTTTTTAATATCCTCAGTTTCAGATATAAAATAATGAGAAAAGGCTCCTACAAATAGGGGATAAAGAAACCTACGATGCATTGTGCCAAAATTTTGTTTCATTACAAGCTTGTGCAGATTGCTCGGTTGAATGTAAAAGAAGAAAATGATACTGAAACAATTTACCCTCTCTCAGATATTTCTGCAGAATGGAATCCTCACTGTGCAGATTAATGAGCAAACTGGCCCTTAAATCATTTCAAATTTTAAGAACACTGATTTAACAAATATTAAAAAAAAAAAAAGAAACTATGCATTTTTTCCAAATTTTGTTATAATACAAACCTATGCAGATTGCACCAATCCTCACAAATCTCTCTTGATCATCTCAAACAAAATCTCATTCCAGGTATCAACCACCCCTGGCATGCACCAATGCAGGCAGTCCTCACGCGTCTCCTTCCCTCCTTTTCTCCGGTCGTGTCCCGTGTACGGCCCCGGATGCCCATCACGCCGATACCCAGACAACACCGTCACGTTCATCAACCTCAACCTGGATCCATTCCTCAGTTTCTTCCCCGCGTGATCAAACCCAGCAACCAATTTCTCATTCATCGAATCAATGTACGAATTTTTACTCAGCTCAGTCGCGGGAGTAGTGATCCCTTTACAAGAACCACCCTTGTTCCACGCCCCGCCCTGATAGTGATCGGGCGAGTACGACCGGGCTATCGTCAGGCCAGCGTAGCTCTCATGTGTCGCGATTGCGGTCAGGCTCGTGTTGACGGCCATGCCGTAGGCCTCCACGTGGCCGCTGGGGATCGTGTCGTTGACGGCGTAGATGCATCTGCCGGAGAACCAGTGGCCTGAGGAGATGACTAGAACGTCGAAGGTGGGGAGGAATTCCATGTAGGCCTCGTCCGGGGTGTGGAGGTAGACATTGAAAGACTGTCCCGATGGTAATGGCGCGCGCAGACGGGCCTGGTGGACGAGCCACGATGACCATATTCGGATGATTGTCGTGTTTGTGGTCGGGAAGCGCCATCGCTGCATTACGCCACGGCGATTCTGGTTTATACCTTCTTCAATCTGTAAAAGTTAAAAGTCTGATCACTTCTCTTTAGCTTTCATTGTCTGAAAACCACGACGAACAGTATATATAGATGACATACTTGCCATAGAATGCAAACCAAGGATTGCATCTGATTCCGGGCGACCGAGTCGCCGACGAAAGCCAGGGTCTTCCCCCTCATCAACTCCAAGAACTTCCTGGCGTCGAACCTCGGGAGCTCGCAGTCGTCGGGCTTCCACCTCCAGTTCTCGTAGCCCGTGTCGGGCCTGCCGTTACCCCGGCAGTTCTGATGCTGCCTTATTGTAGGGCAGGTGCTGTTCGTGTACAGAGGCCCGGCGGAGTCAGGTATCCATTTCCCTCGGTGCAAATCACAGCTTCCTGAACTGCCGCTGGACTTGTCGCCGCCGGCGACGGTGACGGTGTCGTTGCCGCGTTTCGACCGTTGTCGCCATTGGAAAGCGGATTTCGGGAGAAGTTGGAAGGAGGCAGATGCGAGCAGCAATATGAGGCTTCCCACAACGAACCTTCTTGCGTTAGCGATGCAATATTCATTCATCATTCATGATTTCTGAATATATGCAGCCAACTAGGATCTTCGGAAGAAAAAAGAAAGAAAGAAAAGAAAAATTGAATGCAGTAACAAAAACTAGTTGTTGGTCATGTAAATTGGAGCCCCATCAACAATAAAACCAATAACATTAATCATGATAATAATGAAATGAATTCTGAGCTAATGTAAAGATCTCACCTTTTGGATGAACAAGGAGAGCCCCTGTGATGATCATGCAACGTCCCTCGGCAACGCAATCCTCCTCTGCAATGCAACGCCTGTTTGTGAACGGCTGCCCCGGGCATTCTGGGTCCAGATCACAGAGAGGCATCCTGGGCCTACTTTTGCGCTGTATCCAGGCATTTCTTTTATCACAAAAGACCTTTGTCTGATTTTGAACTGAACTCGAGACATCTCACAAGACCAGTGGCTAGTGGCTGAGCCAGGATTTTCAAGACATTTTGGCAAAAAAAATGAGTCGGATGTGTCATTGACTGCCGGCAACTCCTAAAGATACTAGAGCATTTTTCGAGAGGGCCGGGGCACAAATCAAGAGACTAGAGCATTTTTCGTGCGGGGCCGAGAGTGGCACACGTATTTATCCATCAAGATATGTAAAATTTGAGAAAAAAAAAATTGTTTAGTATTTTCTATGAGTAAAAAAATATACATCTTTATTGAATATATAGAAATAACAGAGCAAAATATAATTTTAACATACATATGGCATTTTCCAATCGTTTGTAAACACGAATCACTAACTACTCTGTTAATTTCTATATTCGGTCTGGGCCTCTGACTGAAAGTAAGGCTGCTCTCTGTTGGGTCCGGTCGACCGGGCCGGTTGACCGAGGCATGGGTCGGTCGACTGCCCGGTCGACCGACAGACGCATTTTGGCTGTCCTTTATGGATTCGGATTCCTTTTCTGTTTGGGATGAATCCAATCGGGGTTTCCTAATATCCTGGGACTCTGTGACTGTAAATAAGAGGTAGAGCCATCATGTATTGTATCCCTGAAAATCCCAGAAAAATCACCCTTGAAAATTCCTTGAAGAAGAAATAAGTTGTAATTGATTGTTGAATCAATAAAATCTCTCTCCCCCTTGTCCCGAGGACGTAGGCATGTTATCGAACCTCGTTAAATACTGCGTTGATTGCTTTTCTCTATTGTTCTCTATTCTTGTCGTGTTGGGTACATCCCCGGCTGCATAGTCTCCGTTCGGTGGATTCCTCAGAGGGGTTGTTGTCAAGGCGCACGCGCACAACAAGTGATATCAGAGCATCCCAGGTTCGACATGGGATCGTGTATTGATTCTAATGGCATCAGTTGCTGTCTGACAGAGATCGTGTGTCGATCTCAAAGCAGCATAGGGACTGTTTGTGGGATCGTGTGTCGATTTCAAAATAGCGTGTAGATTGCTTGAGGAAGGAGTAGATTGCTTCGGAAACTCTTTGAGGGTTTTTGCGTGGGGGTAAAGATCCTATCTTTATCTAGTTTATTTTATCTAACTCCGTTTGTTTCGGCCAGTCTTTGAGGAATCAGTTGAGAAGATGGCTGGAGAAGTGCATCATCAGGAAAATCCGTAAATCCACATCATTTGAGGATTGATGTGGTGAAGTTTGACGGCAAAAATAACTTCAGTATGTGGAGGTGTGAGGTGATGGATTCGCTAATGTTATCGAACCTTGAAGACATTTTACGGTTGGAGAAGAAGCGTGCATCAACAACTGAAGAAGATTGGGACAAGATGAACCGTACAGCGTGTGGCTTGATCGGGTCTTGTTTGACACAAGACATCAAGTATCATGTGTTGCATGAAACATCTGCGAGGCAGCTGTGGGAGATCTTAGAGAAGAAGTATCTGACAAAAAGCGTCGAATCGCGGTTGCAGTTAAAGAGTAAGCTTATTCATTTTCAGATGTAGAGAGGATGCTCCATCAACGAACACATGAATAGCTACATAAAGTTTCTTACAGATCTAGTTAATGTGGATGTGAAGATCGATGAAGAGGATAAGGCGGTAATTCTGTTGAATTCTCTTCCTTAAGAAGAGTATGAGACCTTTACTCTTACATTGATCAATAGAAGAAAATCCCTTAGTTACAGTGAGGTGTCTGCTGCTCTTGTGAGTTATGAAACGAGGAGATAGGACAGACTGTCTTCTTCGGGGAGCACAATAGTAGAGGCATTGGCGGTAAGAGGCAGAAGTTCCAATAGGAAGGGAAGAGGTGATCAGGGAATATCGAAGTCCAAATCAGGCTTCAGAGATCTGAAGAGAAATCAGTGCACCTTATGCAAGGAGTTAGGGTACTGGAAAGTTGATTGTCCGAAGGTAAAGATAAGAAGAAGGAGCTGTGATGTACTGGAAAGTTGATTGTCCGAAGGCAAATCTCACGCAGGTGGTCAGCACTCAAGCCAGTACATCACAGGCGGATGGATCGGATTCAGACTCATTGGTATTCTCTCTCTCTGTTACTATTCCTACTATTAGTTACTCAAATAATGCTGAGTGGATCTTGAATGCCGGAGCTACCTATCATGTGTGCCCGAACAGGGCCTGATTTTTTTAGCTTTGAAAAGCTAGATGGATGCTTCACAGTCATGGGTAATGATCATCCGTGTAATGTGGAAGGGATGGGTAAAATCCATATCAAGATGTTTGATGGGATAGTACGAGAATTGAAGGAGGTGAGGTATGTACCTCAACTCAAAAGAAATCTTAACTCTGTTGGTGCTTTGGAAGCGTTGGGTCTTGTGGTATCTATAAGAGATGGTGTTCTCAAGATGACCAAAGGCTCAATGGTGGTTATGAAGGGCGTCCGCCGGAACAACCTCTACTACCTGAAGGGTAGTACAGTTACAAGTCAGGTCAAGACTTTTATTTCTTCAGATAATGTTTGCACACAGGTTTAACAAATGAAGGTCGGAAAAGGTGGTGCAAGGTCTTTGCTAGCTCCTGCAAAGAAGGGATCGTTGGAAGGTGCTGCTACCTACAACTTGGTGGATGAACACAGCGTCCTAGATAAGAAGAAGGTGAAATTCAGCACCAGTACTCACCGCTCTGAAGGTCTTCTTGATTGTGTTCACATAAGCGTTTAGGGACCTGCTAAGACTGCATCACTTGGAGGTCACAGGTACTTTGTCTCTTTTATTGATAATTTATCTAGGCATTGTTGGATATATCCCATGAGACAAAGGTGTGAAACCCTAAATATGTTGGTGAAGTGGAAAGGAAGAATGGAGAAGCAGACAGGTAGGAAGATCAAGGAGCTACAGATTGATAATGTTGAAAGATACATGAACCAATTCCTACGATTTGGCCAGAACACTGGTATTGATCTCACTTCATAGAAGGTATACAAGGTTGACTGAGGAAGTAAATCGTTCCTTGCTGGAGAAGGTTCAGTGGTTGTTATCTAATGCACGATTAGACAAATCATTTTGGGCTCAGGTGATTGTGTATACTAGCCATTTCATAAATGGATCGACTGTGATAGGAGGTAAAACTCCATTGAAAATTTGGTCTAAGAAAGCTACTCAAGGTCATGCTTTACTATGGGAATTTGGAAGTCCGACCTACTTCCGTACCAAAGATGGCATGGTGAATCCGCGAGTAAAGATGTTTGTATTTTTGGGTGTCAAGAGAAATATAAAAGGCTACAGGTTATGCTACCCCAAAAATAAGAAGATCGTGTTAAGTCGGCATGTCACATTTGATGAGACTTTAGGGTTGAAGTCTACCGTCTCTCAGCGGGTAGAGAGGACGAAGACCAAGGAAGTATCGCAGTGGGTAGAGGTTGATTCTACTCCACCATCTCCAGTTGGTTCGGTATCAGTGAAGACTTCACCGGATGTAACACCGAGTGGAGATCATATAGCCAGGGTTGATACTGAACATGTTGAAGACATTGATGAGAATGCCAAATTGTTTGCATGCATAAGAACCAAGATAAACCACGAAAGTGGCTGAAGAAGCATGAATCTCAAGCTTGTGACCGCGACAAGCTCAAGTTGAAGGTCGTTGTTCTCCATGATGGTAGTGAGGAGGTTCATATGACTCAGCCAGATAGGTTCGCTGCTGCAGATTCAGTTACAAGTACTTAAGCTTGATGGAGCTCATTTCAATGAACTACGGTTGGCTTGATCCTTTGGGCAAGGCACATAGGCAGCCGTAAAGGCGCAGCCACATTTGGTGATGCAACCCGTATAAAGCTACGTGGTGTATTTGAATTCTCAAGAAGCTGATTGGGACTTCACCTAGGGATAAGGTGTTGTGATCTCGTTGAACAGATGATCTTCTGGTGAGAAGACAGTTGAGCTTACATAGGAGGGGTGTGCACTCCTATTTCTCTCCAGGTGAATTGATGGGAACGCATGTGTGATGCATTCCTATTGATAGCTGAGCTGAAATTGGAAGCTTATAATTGATATTGGTAAGAGTTGCCAGTGGCAACGACAAACTCAGTTTGGATCAATTGAGATCAATGAAAATCAATTGTACGTGTACTGGCTATTCGTTTGAAGGAACATGTTTCGTCTGTTGGCCAAGTCGAGATCGTGTGTTAATTTCATCGAGATCGTGTGTCGATTTCGTTCGAAGTGCATAAGTCGAGATCATGTGTCAATTTTGTTCGGAGTGCATAAGCCGAGATCGTGTGTCAATTTCGTCGAGATCGTGTGTCAATTTTGCCAGTGATATATTGGTGTTCGTTGGAGTTCGGCTCAGATTTAGAAAACCTTCACCGAGGTGGAGATTGTAGGGAGAGAGGAGATAGAGGAGATAGAGGAAGGTAGCACAAAGATCGAAAGATAAAGGGAGCGAGCGGCGCATTGAAGCAGGCCAGAAAAGCACCCGGTCGACAGCACGGTCAACCAGTGGAGAAGGTCGGTCGACCGGTGTGTACAATGTGCACAGGAGTATCCCGGTCGACCGTGGCTAAAGAGCGGTCGATCGCACGGTCAACCAACTGAAAGCAAGGCTGCTCTCTATTGTGTCCGGTCGACCGAGACGGTCGACCGAGGCATGGGTCGGTCGATCGCCCGGTCGATCGACAGACGCGTTTTGGTTGTCCTTTATGGATTCGGATTCCATTTCTGTTTGAGATCGAATCCAATTGGGGTTTCCTAAAACCCTGAGACTCTATGGCTATAAATAAGGGCTAGAACCCTCATGTAATATATCCCTAAAAATCCCTAAAAAATCTCCCTTGAAAATTCCTTGAAGAAGGAATAAGTTGTAATTAATTGATGAATCAATAAAATCTCTCTCTCCCTTGTCCCGAGGATGTAGGCACGTTGTCGAACCTCGTTAAATACTGTGTTGATTGCTTTTCTCTATTGTTCTCTGTTCTTGTCGTATTGGGTACATCTCCGGCTGCATCAGTCTGCATTCGGTGGATTCCTTAGAGGGGTTGTTGTTAAGGGCGCACGCGCATAACAGTTTAGACATATACATATACATATACATATACATATACATATACATAATGTATGTACATGGAAAACCCGCAGCAAATTCATAAGCCAAGAACAGAGAGCTTAATTTTGCAGGCTCGGCTCACAATCCAACTGCAACCAGCCTGCTTCTTCACTCAGCTTTACCCTATGTATCACCCAATGAAGCACACAAATTTGAAAGGAGAACATAAGAGGACGAGTCTTCGGCTCCAGATCCATTACCATCTTTGACGCCAACTTTACCATTTTTGTCGCCAACTTGCAGAGCTCTGCATCCACATTCACTCTAGAGGCACTTAACAATGTTTTTCAAACAAGCGAAGAAGATGTTAGGTCTAGAGCATGCCAAGAATACAAACCCTAGATCACAAACTCACACACTAAGAGAGGGAGGCTAAGATTTCGAGCTTCGGCAAGATGTCTGTTTGGACACATATATTGCATAAACATTATTACATTCTTACATATATTCTATAATAAATCATTACAAACTCACTTATCTTAATGTCCTAATCCTTGCAGGATGATAAAGAGAAGATAAACATGGATCCTATCCAAACAAACCTAATCAAACAGGGATCGACTCAAATTTAGAGAATTTTTAGTCATCTTATCTGAGGATTGGATTTACCAGATAAGATAATACTATAAAAATTCAAAAGAAAAATGAATTTTTTGAAGACCCTATTAGGTTTGCTGAGGATAAATGGATAGAGAGAAGATCAACGGATGAGATGAAACAATTTAGATTCGGATTCAGACTGGATACAGTTTAGCATTTTAATCATAACTTTCGCTACCGAATCTCAAATCTGATAATTCAAGATGATCCAGAAAGAAGATTTAAAGGGCTACAACTCTTATGTTGATTACTGTTTCTAATTCTATCATCTGTTAAGCAATATTCAGTAATCAACGCGCCATCAAGTTGCAGATCAGAATTCTGGATAAATCAAATTTGGAGATAAGGGGAAGATTGAAATTCAAAAATAGTCAACTCTTCCTATCTCCCTACACTCTCCCTTATCATTATTTTCCTATAAATATCTGTATTCATTGAGAGAGAGAGAGAGAGAGAGAGAGAGAGAGAGAGAGGACACCAGAGGGCTGAAAAGCCAGAAAAAGAGAGTTTTGAGCGTTGTAATGCGAGATTGGAGAGGTCAAAGGCTTTGTATTTGATGCTTATTGAATAAAATTCAGAATTCTTCTTTACGATCTTTCGGCGTTCAGTGTAAGTTTTTCTTTAATTTTCTTTTTATTTATTTTTTATGCTATTCTTTTCTTGCATATTTGATTCCATGAAGTCATCTCTTTTCTTTTATTAGCTTCTTTTGTTTTCAGCATCGCTTGGAGGAGGGAGACAACAAGATGACAACAAGAAACAAGTTCACTGGTTCATTTTCCTCTTCTCTTCGTACCAATCTCTTAATTTCTTTTTTTTTACTTTGGTTATTCAAATCTTCGCAAAAAGGTTAGTATTTCTTTCTTCTTTTTTTCTTTTACTTTATTCATATTTTTATTTTGCTTTTGCTTTCTTCTACAAGATCTTTCTTTATTTATTTTTTTAAAAATTAAAATTCCAACCTTCATCAAAGAGATTTCTCAACTAGAATATGATAAAAGTGAGATTTTTAATAACTAAAGTTTCAAGAACAAGTCTCTGTGGATTCGATCCTATACTTACCACTACACACTATGTTAAAAAGATTCTAACAAGTTTAGGTTTTATAACTTGTACATGATTCAACAATGATGGAGTTTTTCATGAACTTCGAAACGCGAACAGTTTTGGCGCCGTTGCTGGGGACTTGTGAAAATTTTTTGGTTTTGAAAATCAACATCTAATCTTTTTCTAGTTTAATATTAAAAAAATTAAAAATTAAAAAAAATTTCAGAAATAAAAAAATTCAAAAGTTAAATCTTAAAATAAATTCAAAAAAAAATTTTATTATTTTTCTTTCCATCCCTAAGATTTAATTTCAAATTTTCTTTTGCAAGGATATTGCATGAACAAAGGAAGACTTGCACAACAAGAAGCTTGCTTGCTTATGACATATTGTTTTGCTAAAATAAAAATAAAAAAAAACTTGCTTGCTTCAGAGTCGCCGGAAAGGGTAGTATTTTCTAATTTTACCCACGAATCTCTTATCAGTGGGATTTTGGAGGTGCTTATTGATTGAATTTTGTGGTGCATTAGTGCATACTTGCATAAAAAGATTTTAATAGCTGTCCCCCCTCACATAAGGTCGGGATTTCATCACCCGTTCTTTGGCTCAAAAATCACAACCGCATATAAATTTTTTTTCAAGCTTGAACTAATTTAAAATTAATTAGAACTCAGCCACTAGGATTTCGAGCTCATTTAAGTGGAACTATTTTGGGAAGACTCTGGTGAACACTTTCAAGCTCGCGAAAGAGGGCTTTCTTATCTAAAAAGGGTGACTTAGTCATTGCGGTGGTGCCTGGCCTAGAAGAAGGACCGAGGAACTTCCCTGTCTAAGAAAGGGCGGCTGAATTTAATAAGTGCCCAGCCTGGGGGGAGAGCCGAATCGCTTATTTTATGGGTTTAACTGGTAAACCCATTATCCTTCCTACCCAGTTAGGAGCTGTCTAATTAGGGAGAATTCTATTCTCTTAAGATTAGTGGTTGAAAAAAAACTGATTACCTTTTAATTAAATTCAAGATAAAAAAAACACTTGATTGCAATTGATTGGTTGAGTCATCTTGTGTGTAATCTTATCTAGGATTTAGAAAATCCTTCATTAGGGCAGTACCCTGGTTCATGCAAAAGTGGGTTCGTATTAAGGGTCGATTAGAATCTATTATTGTTTTTGACCCTACTGCGACAATGGGTGACGCTAATGAAACCAAACAAATGACCTTAAAGGATTACAGTATCCTATAAGGTCCACCCAACCTTCTCGTATCACGTTGCCAGCCTTTACGGCAAATTTTGAGAATAAATCTGGGATGATACAGATGCTTCCAGTCTTTCGGGGATTGAAAAATGAGAACCCATATCAACACGTTAGGGAATTTGAGGATACTTGTGGGACCATGAAGTATCATCAAATGACAGAAGAATCCCTAAAACTTAGGTTATTCCCATTTTCTCTAAAAGAAAGAGCCAAATCTTGGCTTCTTTCTCTCCAACCGGGTTCAATTTCTACTTGGGTAGGATTAGCTGAAGCCTTCTATAGGAAGTTCTATTCTAAGCAGAAAACTGCTACCATATGGCAAGCCCTCAACACCTTCTATCAACTACAAGGGGAGACGTTCTTCACATATTTTGAAAGATTCAAGGATCTTTTACTTAAGTGTCCCCATCATGGATTCGAAAAGATCCGTTTGATTCAAATTCTTTACGAAGGGTTAGACTACTCGAATAAGACCATGATTGAATCCCTTTGCAATGGAACATTCACGGGTAAAATGGCCGATGATGCATGACAATTCTTTGAAGAGGTGTAGAAAATACTCTAGAATGGGAGCCTGTTAGTGTTAATAATAAGCAACTTACCACCTCAACTGCCACTAACAAGGGTGGCATACATAAAGTCAACCCTAATTTTGAGAGTGATGCCAAATTGACATCAGTAGTACGAAAACTTGAAGCATTAGAATTGAGTAAGGGAGCACAATCTTCAGCTCCCGAACCATCCAAACCAGTGGTGTCTCCCATTTGTGTCCTTTGTGACAGGCCAAGACCACTTCGTTGAACAATGCCCCGGGTTGCCAATTATCAAAGCGGAGCAAGCAAATGTACTCAATACATGTCGCAAGCCCAATCCCAACAACAACCCATTTAGTGAAACATACAATCCGAGATGGCGGAATCATCCCAACCTTTCATGAAAGTTTCCTCAAGGACAAGGATATGGTGGATTATCATCATTTCAAGGACCATCTTCTAATAATCAATTTCACAAGGGAAATCAATTCAATACAACACCATCTGTTCCTCTATATGTCCCTCCCAATCAAAGAAAACCATCTTTAGAGGACACTCTCTAACAATTCATGCAGAACCAACTAATAACTAATCAAACTCAAGCCCAAATGTGTCACAATCAGGACCAGACGATAGCCAGGCTCGAGGTTCAGATAGAAAAGTTAGCTGCAACTGTTAGAGAGAGAAAGAATATTTCCCTAGTCAAACTGTGCCCAACCCGAGAGGACAACCTGCTCCTCAAAATACTCCAACAACCAGTTTGAAATTAGTTCTAATTCAAACCGCCAAGTCCAAGCCATCCACACTTACGGTCAGGCAAGAGAGTGGACAACCAAGTCCAAGATCCACCAAACAATCCTAATATTGTAAAAGAAAAAGAAAAAAAGGAACCAAAGGAGTCAACAAAGAAAGATGATCAAGTTATTATTGACAATCAAGATAAATCTTTTATGCCCAAAGCCTCATTTCCTCAACGTCTTAAACATCCTAGGAAGAAAAATCACTGTGAGGGAATTTTGAAAGTTTTTAAAAATGTCCAAATCAACATTCCCTTCTTGGATGCCATTAATCAGATACCTTCATATGCTAAATTTCTAAAAGACCTAACCACGGTCAAGAGGAAAAGTTCTGTGCCTCGTGAAGCTGCATTTGCTACACAAGCATCATGTCTCATCAAGCAACCCATTACACCCAAATATGAGGATCTAGGGAGTCCAACTATTTCTGTTAAGATAGGAGATCAGGTTATGGATCGGTGTCTACTAGATTTAGGGGCAAGTGTAAACCTTTTACCCTATTTTGTGTACAAACAATTAGGTTTAGGGGAGTACAACCCACTAACCTTACATTGCTTCTAGCAGATAGGACAGTTAAGGTCCCCAAGGGAATTATTAAGGATGTTATTTTGAAAGTTGACAAATTCTATTTTCCTGCTGACTTTGTGGTCTTAGACACTGAACCAGTTAGAGATCCAAGCAATCACGCCCCTATGATTTTAGGGAGACCATTCCTTGCTACTGTTGATGCTGTTATTAGATGTAGGAATGGGTCATGACCTTGTAATTTGGGAATATGACAGTTGAGCTAAACGTTTTCCATACTAGTCCCAACCACATGTAATGGACGATCATGAGGAGGTCAACATGATTGATGTGTCGGTCAATCACACCTTGAGGAGTCTTGCTATGAAGACCCTTGGAGAAATGCTTGGCCCATTTTGGAATGAATTTTGATATTGAGGAGTCTATAGAAGAGGTGAACGCATTGTTGGATTCTGTTCCCATCATGGACACCAACCTATGGAGACCTAAGGTAGAACTCTCACTATTATCAACATCTAATCCTATTCCATCAATCGTTGAGCCTCCCAAGTTGGAGCTTAAAACTTTACCTGACAAATTGAAATATGCCTTCCTAGGTGAGTTAGAAACCTTGCCTGTAATCATATCATCTCATTTAGATAAGGACCAAGAAGAAAAGTTGCTAGATATTCTTAAGGAACATAAGGAAGTCATAGGATGGAGCATAGCAGACATCAAGGAAATTAGACCCTGTGGTAATGAACCAAATTCATCTTGAAGAGAATGCCAAGACCTCGAGAGAACCACAGAGGCGTTTAAACCCTGTTTTGAAAGAGGCGATGAGAGCGGAGATAATAAAATTATTAGATGCGGGTATTATTTACCCTATCTCTGATAGTCAGTGGGTTAGTCCAATACAAGTTGTACCCAAAAAGTCCGGAGTCACAGTTGTTACTAATGAGAATAATGAGTTGGTTCCAACTCGTGTTCAAACTGGTTGGCGAGTGTGCATAGACTATAAAAAATTCAACTCCATGACTAGAAAAGATCATTTTCCTCTGCCTTTCATCGACCAAATGTTAGAACGTATCGCCGGTCACGCATACTATTCCTTCCTCGATGGTTATTCAGGATATAGCCAAATCCACATTGCTCGTGAGGACCAAGAGAAAATGACATTCACATGTTCGTTTGGCACATTTGCATATCGTCGCATGCCCTTTGGTTATGCAATGCACCGGCCACTTTTCAGCGGTATATGTTGAGCATCTTTTCAGATATGGTTGAGCGATTTCTAGAGGTTTTTATGGATGACTTCTCTGTCTTCGAGTCTACTTTTGATGAGGTTTTATATCATCTATCATTGGTGTTGATAAAATGCAAGGAGAAGAACCTAGTTCTTCATTGGGAAAAATGCTATTTCATGGTGAAATCTGGGATTGTCTTAGGACATATTGTTTCTGATAGAGGTATAGAGATTGATAAAACTAAGGTAGAGCTAATCACCAAATTACCACCTCCTAGAACTGTTCGGGAGGTGCGATCTTTTCTAGGCCATGCTGGATTTTACCGCCGCTTTATCAAAGATTTTTTTCAAAATCTCCAAACCTCTTTGTGATCTTCTAGCAAAGGATGTTCCTTTTGAGTTCACCACTTCTTGTTTGGAAGCCTTTGAAAGGCTAAAGACCGATTTAACCATGGCACCCATCATCCGACCATCTATTGTAATCTCCTATTTGAGGTGATGTGTGACGCTTCTGACTATACTGTAGGGGTTGTCCTAGGCCAACAAGTGGATAAACTTCCTCATGTCATTTGCTATGTCAGTAAGACTCTTAACGATACCCAACTGAATTATTCCACCACTGAAAACGAGTTGTTGGCAGTCGTTTCGCTCTTGACAAATTCCATCCATACCTTATAGGTTCTAAGGTCCTAATCTACACCGATCATGCAGCTTTAAAGTACCTTCTCACAAAAAAAGACACTAAAGCTCGTTTAATCTGTTGGATCTCACTCCTACAGGAATTCGACTTACAAATTCATGATAAAAAGGGAGCTGAGAATGTTGTAGCAGATCATTTGTCTAGGATTGTGGTCGAATCTGTGTCCGACTCACTACCTGTCCTTGAGACATTTCCTGATGAGCAGTTAATGTCCGTCTCCTCTTCAATTGTTCCGTGATATGCTGACATTGTGAATTATCTTGTCACGGAACACAGGCCCGATTCATGGACCAAGCAAGAACGATTGCGTTTCTTAGCTAGGATCAAATGGTTCTTCTGGGATGAACCATACTTGTTCAAGTACTATCCGATCAGATCATTCAACGCTGCGTTCCTGACTCAGAATTTAGGAGCATCCTTTCATTTTGCCATGACAAAGCCTGTGGAGGTCATTTTAGTGGGAAGAAAACTACTGCAAAAATTTTATAATGTGGTTTTTATTGGCCCACTCTATTTCGTGACGCTCATGTCTATTGTCAATCATGTGATCGTTGTCAACGATTAGGGAAGATTGCACGCTGGAATGAAATATCGTTAAACCCGATCTTATTTGTCGAAATCTTTGATGTTTGAGGCATTGACTTCATGGGTCCCTTTCCTATATCCCATGGATACCAATATATCCTTGTAGCAGTTGACTACGTCTCTAAATGGATAGATGCGGTAGCATGTAAAACCAATGACCATAAAATTGTAGTAAACTCTTGAAAGAGAATATATTCTCTCGTTTTGGCTTTCCTTGTGCAATCATCAGCGATGGTGGAAATCAATTCTGCAATCGTACATTTGAAGCCTTAATGAGAAAATATTGCATCAATCATAGAGTAGCCACCCCTTACCACCTACAGACTAGTGGCCAAGTAGAAGTTTCCAATCGAGCCATCAAGACCATTCTAGAGAAAACTGTGAACATCACTAGAAAAGATTGGTCTCTTCGCCTGACTGATGCCTTATGGGCATATAGAACTGCATTCAAAACTTCCATTGGAATGTCTCCATATAGGTTAGTTTATGGTAAGGCTTGCCATCTTCCTGTTGAGTTAGAACATAAAGCATACTGGGCAATCAAACGCCTAAATTTTGATCTAGACAAGGCAAGAGAGTCTAGGAAACTTCAACTAGATGAGCTTGAAGAGATAAGGAATGATGCATATGACTGTTCAAAACGGAACAAAGATCGTATGAAGATTATGCATGATAAGATCATAACTCGGAAGGAATTTCAACCAGGGCAAAAAGTCTTGCTGTACAATTCCCGTCTACATCTCTTTCCGGAAAAATGAAATCTCGTTGGACTGGTCCGTACATTGTTCATAAGGTACACTCACATGGTGCAGTTGAGGTCCATAATACCACGGATGGTACCACTTTTCAAGTAAATGGCCATCGTTTAAAACCATACCGTGAGTATCTGAGCCCTGAAGTGGAGGAAATCCTTCAGGAAGATCATGTTTATCAGGATTGATCTCTATACATACTAGGGATCCATTTATGTATTATAGTTTTTGTATTTTTTCTCTTAACTAGACAAT
The DNA here is from genome assembly GCA_038442645.1 of Agave tequilana. NCBI lineage: Eukaryota > Viridiplantae > Streptophyta > Magnoliopsida > Asparagales > Asparagaceae > Agave > Agave tequilana. The sequence goes on along the minus strand of JAVJIF010029494.1, from coordinate 11,278 downwards.
GATGGATGACATCCACTCGTCCTCATCAGGTACTATCTACCGTTCAAATTCTTACATGTGTAGCACGCTATGCATTCATTCATACATTGAGGACAATGCATGAGATAAGTGTGGGGGAGGATTAACATATGTTTTCTTTTAGGTTTTCTAAAAAAGAAAAATAATAATAATAAAAAAATTAAAATAACATAGGTTTTCTTTTAGGTTTCTAAAAAAGAAAAATAATGATAATAATAAAAAAGATTAAAAAAATTAAAATATATATAAAAAAATTTCTTTGTTACAAAAAAACTTTTTGAAAAGAAAAATAATACTTTGACTTATTTTTGTAAGAAATTAAGTTAATTTAAGAGAATCATAATTAGGATTTCTTATACTTAGTTGAAATAAGAATATTTGTTTAATTTCTAGGGATAGTAAGAAAAAATTGAAAAAGTAATCTAATCTTGATTTTTACCTTGATAAAATATGCATCTTTTATATACTTACATACTTAGGGTTCAAAAATAAAGATTTTTATGCCTTCAAAAAAGAAGAAGAAGAAAAGAAGAGAGAAAAATATTATTATATATAATAAGAATCCTCTGATTAAGCTGGATTTTTGTGCCTCATAAAGCATGATTATTCACGCCTAAAAGTGGTTTATATTACCAAATAAATCCTTAGTTTTGTGGCCTTTTTTGCTCGAGTCCTAAGTCCTTGGGGTGTTTTCTCACCCGGTGCCTTAAAACCGTCCGGCTTGGGAGTCATCGACTAAGGCTCATTACATGGGCAAATTAGAAAGCCTAAGAAAGCTAAGGAATATTACCACCCTTATATATAAAAATAAGGCATAAGAGTTAGAGTTGAAGAACCCTTAGTCAAAATATTCACGATCACAAGATGCATATGACTTAGGGTAAAATAATAGACTAGATGAGAATACAATTTTATTCCTAACCTTAATCGATAACAAATATTTGAATAGAGGCTAAATTTAGAGATGAATAATTCAATACTCTTATAACTTACAAGTTGCTTAATACTTGTAAAAACACTTCAAATATTTTCTCATCTTTTCAAAATGTATTTTCAAAAATACTAACAAATTATTTCTTTCTTTATGGATTTTGTTGGTGTAATCCACTGAAAACCCTCAGGAGACTATAACTCCTCCTCTAGGGGTAACCTAGAGGTTTAAAGGCTTATTACACATGCTAAGTGCAATCGCGTGACCTGCGAAAGTGGTCCAAATAAAAGCCTTATGTTAGTTTTGTTTTGCTCGAGGACGAGCAAAAATATAAGTGTGGGGGTGTGTTTGGACACATATATTGCATAAACATTATTACATTCTACATATAATCTATAATAAAGCATTACAAACTCACTTATTTTAATGTCCTAATCCTTGCAGGATGATAAAGAGAAGATAAACATGGATCCTATCCAAACAAACCCAAAAGTTCAAATCAAACAGGGATCGACTCAAATTCAGAGAATCTTTAGTCTATTTTATCTGAGGATTGTATTTACTAGATAAGATAATACTATAAAAATTCAAAAGAAAAATGAATTTTTTTGAAGACCCTATTGGGTTTGCTGAAGATAAATGGATAGAGAGAAGATCAACAGATGAGATGAAGCAATTTAGATTCGGATTCAGATGGATATAGTTTAGCATTTTAATCATAACTTTCGCTACTGAATCTCAAATCTGATGATTCAAAATGATCCAGAAAGAAGATTTAAAGGTTACAACTCTTATGTTGATCACTGTTTCGAATTCTATCATATGTTAAGTAATATTTAACAATCAATACGCCATCAAGCTGCAGATCAGAATTCTGGATAAATCAAGTTTGGAGATAAGAGAAGATTGAAATTCAAAAATAGCCAACTCTTCCTATCTCCCTACACTCTCCCTTATCATTATTTTTCTATAAATATCTGTATTCATTGAGAGAGAGAATCAGAGGGCTGAAAAGCTAGAAAAAGAGAGTTTTGAGCGTTATAATGCGAGATTGGAGAGGTCAAGGGCTTTGTATTTGATGCTTATTAAATAAAATTCAGAATTCTTCTTCACGATCTTGCGGCATTTAGTCTAAGTTTTTCTTTAATTTTCTCTTTATTTATTTTTTATGCTATTCTTTTCTTGCATATTTGATTCCATGAAGTCATCTCTTTTCTTTTATTAACTTCTTTTGTTTTCAGCATCGCTTGGAGGAGGGAGACAATAAGGTGACAACAAGAAACAAGTTCACTGGTTCATCTTCCTCTTCTCTTCGTACCAATCTCTTAATTTCTTTTTTTTTACGTTGGTTATTCAAATCTTCGCAAAAAGGTTAGTATTTCTTTCTTCTTTTTTTCTTTTACTTTATTCATATTTTTATTTTGCTTTTGCTTTTTCTACAAGATCTTTATTTATTTTTTTTTTTTAAAAATCAAAATTCCAACCTTCATCCAAGGGATTTCTAAACTAGAATAAGATAAAAGTAAGATTTTTAATAACTAAAGTTTCAAGAATAAGTCTCTGTGGATTCGATTCTATACTTGCCACTACACACTTTTTTAAAACGATTCTAGTAAATTTAAGTTTTATAACTTGTACGTGATTCAACAATGATGGAGTTTTTCATGTACTTCGAAACGCGAACAATGTCTATATCCTGGGGCAGAAGAGAGAGATCTATTGATAATTTACATAAGATAAAAGAGGATTACAATGGTTCTCTCAAGAACTCTCACCAGAAATCAACCTCTTAACCCTAAAATGGGTTATATCCTCTATTTAAAGTGAGGAGAAGAAACCCCTCAAAATAGCTCCAGGTCAAGTTCAGAATCAGTTCTGATCCGACTGTCGGTCGACTAGCTGGTCAGTCGATCGAGTGGTTGACCGATCCAATCCTTGTGCATTGATCGGGATAAAATCAGCACTTGAAAACGTGTATTTTTAAATCAGTGTAAATGTGTGCGTGATAATGTTCCCTTGATACTTCCATTATAGCATTGTCTCAACGGGTCGAATCCACAGGGACGGAAGGCGATAGAAGCATTAGCAGTTCTTATTTACGTCGGTTGTTAACATTTCTTCTTTGTTAACGAATAAGAAAAGAAAAAGAAAAAGAAAAAAAATCTAGAAGTGATAGGTGGGGAAGGCGATGAAATTGGCGATGAGAAAACAAATAAAAAGTGATCGTAAATCGGTGGAAGAAAACAAGGTAGTAGAAAACAAAGTAAAACAAGAAATGTAGAGTGTGGTGAAGTGGTTTAGAAAATTGTTTAAAAATAAAATAAAAGAAAAGAAGAAGTAGAAGAAATAGGAAATGAAAACGACATGAAATAAAAATGGTATTTTTATGTTGAAGAATGGTTTTTAAAACAAAGTGAAAATGAGAAGAAAATCTATGAAAGAAAGCTCATGATTTCTAACTACTAACTGCTTCACTACTATACTAACCTCTTAGTGATAGTTATCTCACATGTTTCCTTGGCCATCACTAATCTTTGGCTTCAAGAGACGATACAAAGTATGGCTGATAAGATCATTTTTCCACATCCAAACCACAAAACAAGATGCAAGGTACTATTAGATTATCAAAACAGGTTAGAAGTGAGCATGAAATAAAGTTAGCATTGCAAGTTAGCAAGTTAGTGGTTAAATGTTAGAATGTTAGAATCCATCATCATGAGCCGTCAATGGCTCTTACAAGAACAAGGCCTTGTAGATGATATTAGATTCATGTGAAATATCAAGTAAGTGGTTAGCCTGTTAGTTGTTAGTAGTTAGTCACCATGAGAAGAAAAACTAGCTAAACATCATGTAGAAGATGGAGAAGATTACAATAGAGAAGAAAGGAGACACCTTTACATATATTATCACTCTCTATACATTAATATCTCTCTATCTCTCTCTGAATCATCTCAATCCTATTACATGAATTTAAAAAGAGAAAATAAAATACAAAAGAAAGAAGAAGAAGAACTACGTTAGCTTACACTAAAGAGAAAACCCTAGCTATTGCTCTCGGAATCCCCATTTTTGGTCAAACCTTGCAGTATTTATAGGCAGAAGAAGTACTTGGAAGGCGAGATGTAACGCCCCATACCTGCAGGATCGGGGCTTCAGGATTTAGGGCTATAAATATGGTTCTCACACTGAATTGAACTTTCGAGGACGAAATTTTTTGTAAGGTAGGGAGAAATGTAACCCCTGATACTTGATATACATATCACAGTAGCAGTACTTGATACGACGTACAAAATTGATTTGATCTTTCTACTAGTTAGATTGAGCCAACGTTAGTTTCAGATATCATTTTCTAATATTTTAGGTTTTTTAGAATTTTCTGAAGTTTTTCTGGATTATTTTGGAAAACTCTGAAATCGGTGTCGACGATATCGGTAATCGGCTCTACAATTTTTAATTTATAAATGGAGTAGAATTTTGGGAATCTGCTTTCACATTATGTCTTAAAATCATATTTTCTATATTAAAATATTTTTGTGAATTTTTCTGAATTTATCAAAAATCCGGCTAAACCGGTATCGTTTCGTACCGGCGAAATCTTCCAAAATTTTTAATTTATAAATCGGACTGAATTTCTTCAAACTATTTTCTTATTATGTCTCAAGATAATATTCTTTATTTTACAAAATTTTCGGTAACCGTTCGGAGCTAGCCAAATTTTTACCGAATAAAATAATATTAATTAAATATTATAAAAATCTTTTTCTCTTCCTTTTCTTTTTCCCTCTTCTTCTCCATTTCTCTGGATCCATCTTCCACCGCCTTTCCTACACTGCCATTCCTCTCTCTTCCCCTTTAAATTTCTCTCCAAACCCCCTCTCTCTAAAACTTTCTCTCTTACAATCCTCTCTCTCTCTCTCTCTCCCTATTTCTCATTTCTCCCCTTTTTCTCAGCCTTCCTCTATCACATCTCTCCCTCTCTTTCTCTGTATGTGTGTGGTTGCCGGCCAGGCCAGCACTGCGGCCGGCCGTTGGCCGCCACCGATGGGTCGCCGCTGCTGGCCCTTTCTCCTTCTCCCTCTTCTTTTTTTCCTTTCTCTTCCTTCTTCTCCGTCTTCTTCTTATTATTATTTTTCTTCTCCTTCTTCTTCTTCAAGTTTTTCTTCTCTCTCTCTTTCTCTCCCTCCCTCTCTCTCATTGACCATCGCCGGCAGCTAGACTCACCGCCGGCGGGCTCCCTCGTTGCCGGTCAGCTGAGCTGGCCGACCATAGCGCGCGCAGCAGCAGCGCCTCTACTGCTGCTGTCGTTGTTGTTTTGGGTTCCCAACACATAACGGGTTGAGAACCCAAACCCGAATCCAAACCCCTTAAACCATAAACCCACTAACCCATTTACCCAATAACTTAAGTTACTTGGGTTGGGTTATTGGACCTAAACCCGACCCGTTGGCTAGCCAACCCGCATCCAAAACCATATAAGGTAAAACTTCATAAAAACCCCTGATAGTTTATCATATTGTATTTTGACCTATTACACATTTAACTTATTTTTATTATTTTTAGTGTTTGGGCTATATCTGGAGCATCCGGATTCAGATCTGGACGATTCTGGAATCGCTGCGATCGTGGGAAAGAGAGTTACCTTTCTATGGCTAGTTTGTAAGTGTTTTTATTTTATAAATTATATTTATTCATTTAATAAATTGAGTGATTGCTTTAGTTAATAAACTGTGGATATGGGTGAATCACTATAAATGTTACTAAATAACTTAATTATAGAGAAGTCATGTCTTGTAATAAGAATATGCGTGATATTTTAGTAAACAGAAATAATAAAATAATACTTTCGTCTGCTTCATGATTTAATATAAAATAGAAATGATTAATGATTTAAAGGAATTTTATTCTAAGAAATACTGTAAGAAATATTATCTATTCCACATGTTTTAGTTACATCTATCACATCATTGGACATTATTACTTCATGGACATCTATTATGATTCTGCAAGACTGCTACATGTACATTGATACACGCGTACTCAATTATACCAGACATTGTCACTATTACACTATCACCATTACCGACCCACCAATACACTGGACACTGTATTGCATGTAAATATTTGTTACACTAAATACTATTATTTCATATACTATATCGCCATTGCATAGATACTGATACACATGACACTATTATGTTATGATCATGAGTACTAATACACTGATACGCTATGACACTGGATACCGCTACATGGATATTCTGTGCACAGTTACTGCATGTTCTTACACCACTGTTATATGTATATGCAGTGATTGTCTATGTATTTCTGTTGCATGGATCATGGTTTATATTATTACTACATGGATATTCTCGTAATCCCGTTATATTGAGCAATGTTCATGTCACATGGATTATTGTTACATGAGTAGTCTGTCCTGTCTTCCTGTTACATGATTATTTCCCGTACTGATATTGATATTCCTGTTACTGGACAAGTGAGCTGTTGATATGCGATGTGTGAAACTAAGTGCCACGTGGATCCAAGTCATAGGGGCTACCTTTAGAATTTCACATCTCTTGTTTCCCATTTCCCATTATCTTATTTTATGCTATCAACAGGGCTCATGTCCTATTATCTGTTACATGTACCATGCACTGTACTTGTTCTTCCTACGTTGTGTACTTTAACTATAATAAAGATAACTTGGGGGTGGAGGAGACTTGACGGTTGATTAGATCTTATTGGGTGGATGTATTGGATCTACATTGTTAGTCCCACTGCAGGGGATGGTAGTGCTGGCTACCAATTGTATATAACTCTATGAGCTCCTGTTTCCTATTTCTTACTCCCCTCTTAACGAAAGGCTCTAGTCTCAGCAGTTAGGGGCTGTTTAAGGCTATAATCTAGGGTGTGCATGGGATACACCTACTCGATAAGAGATCCTTGACATTAGGTTTCCAATTAACATAATAAAATGGTATAAATAATAGTGACATCGGGAACGCTTGTTATTTGGTCACTCTCTCGTTTGGATCATAGTACCCGTATGCCATGTTCTGATGGGTTCGTCTAGAGTGCGAGCTCCGGTATAAACTGCCAGTGGTATGGGACACTAGAGAAGATTGATTAAAATATCAGGCGGTACTGATTATTATTATTGTATCAATCACATGACATGCTCGACAGATGTATATTATTGTCCCTTTATATTTATTACTATTCCTGATATGTTATCCACAATCATGTCACCTGTATATTTTATTACACTTTCTTACATTTGTTACACTCCATGTGGTAACACACTATTCATGGACACATATAATCTGCATTGCATATATTCTACTTTATGTATACCTTGCAGACATCATTACCGTATATGCACAACACGGTAGTATGGTTATGTTACATGCTGCACATCTGCATGTTCATTTCTTTCACGTCACCACTATACAACATTATTTATTATATAAAACTGAAGACTACTGTAGACATGACCCGATGATAACATGCTAGGTGGTGATTGTATTAAAATATGTTATTTTATATTTCTACTGATTATTAAATTCCTATTATGATATCACTGATATATAAACATGTATTATATATTATTATTATGCTTGTATTACTATCGTACATATTATTGATTTCTTCATTTTATCACTCACTAGGTCGCTTTCTGACGACCCTGGGTTTGCGTGCCCAGGTTGGAGATCTGGGATTTCGTAGCACCTGAGATTTCCTGTGATATGATCTCAAGACTGTCACTCTTTCCTATTCATCAGTAAATTTTTATTATTTTTTTTCATTTTCTTATCTATCCATGTTTTTTATATTTATCATGATCACTAAACTCTTTCTTCAGGTATTCTTGTACTTAGTTCATGCTGGAACTCTTGTGTATATGGAGGCTATTTCCTATACTGAGGCTTAGCATACGTACGTGAATGTATCTTCACCCTGCGCATGTACGTCGCCATTGCGTCCGCGTACCCGCAGGATCGGGTCGTTGTACGATACGAGGCAACGTTTCGAAGATCGACACGTAGGCCCACAAGATTGCCATGAAAACGCGGCAATTGCCTCATTTCTGAGGCAATACCAGGATTCAAGTCCCTGGTTTAGGTCCGTGATTCGTCCAGCTGTGAGGAACTCCTAATTATCTTTGATTTCTGGTGAATTAGATCCGGTTTTCTTCAGATTCGTCCCCAATTTCTAGATCAAATATTTCTTCTAGAAGCTCTCTAGCTTGGCTTCCAAATAATAAAATTAATTTAACCAAAAATTAGGTTTAATTAAGCTCTTATTCTGACTTTTCCCTTGAACTCTTGATTATCTGTAAAATAGACAAAATAACGGTTCAAAAGCGATATTTTATTCATAAACTGATAGGAAAATGTGATGTAATGATGCAGAATCCAATACTAATCCCATGTCGGTCAACCGTCCAATCTGTTAGCCCAGAGGCTCATCACTCTAGTTTTGATGATGATTAACTCATGTAGTTATAATACTAATGATCTTATGTTTAATTAGTCTCAGATATGTGATCAAGATCTTAGTAGGTGTTTAGCTTCAACAAAGGATTTAAAGTCAAGTTTTAGAGCTAGCATGTGTTGATTCAAGAGTCCGAGCATCAAGATCGCATCTAACACTTGGTTAGAGTCAAGCTCGTTGGATCACGTTTGGATCGAGTCGACTTGAAGAAGGAGTTCTATAAGAAGACCTCGGTTTGTATTTAGTATGTTTAGATCATTGTAAATTTAGATAGTATTGATATGCTCAAGTTCACATACACACACAAGTTTAAAGTTTATTGGTTTTAGTTTTTGGTTTAACCGGTATTGGATTTCATGTCAAAAATATAGATATATTATTTACATGTATATTAGATTCTATCCATATACAATATGCTTCAAAGTTGTTTCAATATCATATTTTTATATTTATACAAGTTTTGGAGAAAACGGTTTTCTAATTCAAAAATACAAGTTTTAGAAAATACCGATTTTGTGTTTAAGCTTAAATTAAATATCACAAAAATGGTTCAAATAGTTTATAATGTGTGTTTGAATTTTAGTCATACATATTTGTATTTCAAAGATCTTATAAGAACTTATTTTTGTGAAATTTATGTGATTTTATGGGATTTAATTGATATTAAAAAGACCAAGTTTTAATCCCCAAAAATATGTGTGATTGAGCTGGAACCTGCACACAAATACCAAATTTCAGAACTAAGAATGAAAACTGCAAGTTACTCAATTCTACTGCAATAGCAAGTGGCTATGTGGGTTGTGATTCACAAGGAGGGACTAGCGATGGAAGATTATTTAGCAAGTTCTTTTATGCTACTATTAATGGTTAAAGTTCTTCTTTAGTTTCTTAAAAGAAAAGAAAAATAAATTACAATGAAGTTATGCAGAAAGTGAGAGATTGGGAAGATGGAGAAACCAGAATTAGATATGTACAAAGAAATGAAAAAGGAGTGATAAAAGAAGTGAGTGTTGTTGGTGTTAGTGATCTAAACTAAAGAAATAAAAGAAAAGAAAGAAAAGATTAAAGAAATGCTTACCTCCATTGGTTGATGACTTACCTGGAACCCTTGTATGTTCTACCTTACTTTGGAGGCGTTCAACGCATAAGCCATAAGATCGAGCTCAGTCCCCATTCGCATTACATCATCAAGACGAATAAGAATGAAATGATACGGAGTCTTGAGGAGGAGAACGTCATCATGAAATATCGTTGGCACTCACACAAACATTGTTATACTGATGCTACTAGATGTAATCACCTAGAGGGTGGTGAATAGGTGATGAGATAATCTAATGGTCAATTAATGTGAAATTAAAACTTATTTAATACAAACTAAAACTTCTTAAACTAAAACACCAAGTATAACACAAGAGTGTAGCCGGATTCCCTGTGAAGGGCTCTGGACTAACTCCTCAAGATTCCTCTAAATAAGAGTTGAGGTGTCGCGTTGGCTCTCTTGGTTGAATACAAGTGTTAGCAAACAATCCCCAAGCATATAACAATATGAGCACAAATATATATCAAGCATATAAAGATGGAAGCAATATAAGCATGCAAGATATAAACAAGTAGAGATAGAGAGAGCAATCGCAAACACGGGAGATTTGTTTCGAGGTTCACGCACACTTGCTCTACGTCCCCGCCTTCAACACTTGAAGGATTTTCACTATAAACCGATCCCACCAGATCACTCGGTGCCGCAACACCTACAAGGCGAGTTCACACTTGAACTCCTTGGACTCTTTAGTCCCTTTATTCGTTCCCGCAAGAACACACCGCAAGCCCACTAGCTCGTCAAGGCCGTACCTCAAACAAAGAGTTCACACACGAACTCGAAACACCGCGAATCCGCAAGTCCGCCTCCTCAAAGTACAAAGTAGAACTTTGGTGATCACAATACTTTGATCACCAAAAATCCTCTCACAACAAAGATCCCTATAGGTAGATATAGTAACGGATAGCTCAAGTGTTGTGTGAGAAAACTAGGATTGAAATGGTGGGGGAAAACTCAAGAAATCACTTTTCAATACACTCTTGAAAATCTCTCCTTTTAATATGGCAATTTTGGCTCTTAAACAAGTGGAGATAAACACCTAAAAGAGTTGGAAAAACTGGCTCAAAACCCACTTCTAAATCTTGTTTAAACAGTCCCCCAAAGCCCCCTTTTTAGATGCTAGAAAAACTAGCCGTTAGGGCAATTTTTCAGCCCAGACGGCTGTCGTCGTCGATCGGCACGGATGACCGTCAACGGTCTGATTTCTGACCGTTGGAGCCTCGATCGACCGGCCCAGTCGACCGTGGCTTGGAACAGAGAGCAGAGCTCTCTGCTGGTCGACCGGCCCTGTCGACCAGGGCTTTCCAGAGAGCAGAAGCTCTCTGGCGGTCGACCGGGTCGGTCGACCGGCCCTCCAGCCAAAACTGGCGTGCACGGCTGTGCACATCGGTCGACCGACTTCTAGCTCGGTCGACCGGTCCGGTCGACAGGCAGAAGCCAGGACAGGGTTGTTATAGGGATTAAAAACTTGGTATTTTGACTAAAATAAAATCCCATTAATTCACAAAAAATCTACAAAAATAGGTTCAATATTATACTTTGATAAACAAACATGTTTGAGTAAAATCAAGACATGTTACAAATAATTTGAACTATTTTTATAACTTATAAATTTGGCTAAAAACAAAAATCTGTATTTTTCCAAAATAGATTTTTCCAAAACTTCTCCAAATACAAAAACAAGATATTTTAAACAATTTTAAAGCATAGAGTATATGGATATGATCCACTACACATAC
>JAVJIF010029493.1:0-71091 GCA_038442645.1 Agave tequilana | reverse complement strand
GAAAGGTCATCCTGAGTGGACATCTGGGAAAGTGCTTACTCTGAACGATATGCTACATGTTCCAGATATCCGCAAGAATCTGATCTCTAGATCAATATTAGTAAGAAAAGATTTAGAATAGTTTTTTGAATCATAAAATTTATACTTACTAAGGGTGGGATGTATGTGAGAAAGGGTTATCTTGTTGATGGCCCTTTTAAAGCCAATGTTGTAGTGGTGGACAAAAAGTCTGTATTTGTACCCTAAGCTTATAAATAAAGAAAAGTCTTCTGTTTATTGCTTGAGTCTCCTATTTTATGGCATGTTAGATTAGGGCATGTAATTACAAGTCTTTAAAAATTATCTAATTTAGGATATATTCCTAAACTCAACTTGAAAGAAATCACAAGTGAGAGATTTGTATTGAAGCCAAGTTCGCGAAAAATTCATTTCACTCAATTGATCGAAATACAGAACCTTTGGGTAATTTATAGCGATTTGTGTGACTTGAAATTTACGCCAACTAGAGGTAGAAAAAAGTATTTTATTACTTTTATTGATGACTATACAAGAATGTTATATGTATCTTCTAAACAGTAAGGATGAGCAATGAATATATTTATAACATATAAAGCCGAAGTTGATAATCAACTCAATAAGAATATCAAGATTCTAAAACCCGATCGAGGCGGAGAATATGAAATCAAATGATTTTAGTGAGTTATGTACTAAATTTGGTATATGTCACGCCCCGCTTCCTAAAATACGTAAAAACGGAGTCACTACGAGAGTCGGCGACGTATATACGCGACGAAAAATACCCCATGTATACACGCTAAGCCTAAAGTAACCTGAACAAGCTATAAATCTAAAATCATAATAAATAACGATCACTGCAATAATACATAAATGACTAACCATTATCCCAGATGAAAATAAGGAATGGAATAGAAGCTAAGTGTGATATACAGGAATCAAAGAATAATAGCAGAAATAAAGAAAGGAAAGAATACCAGAATAAAAAGAGAGAGAGAGTCCAGCTCCTCGCGAAGCGTACAAGCTCAACGAACACCTGACCAATATAAGAAGATGTCCAAAACCCTGGACGTGCGAATCCAGTGTCGTCAGAAGCGACCTAGTGAGTGTGTGTTGTGAAGAGAAAGGTCCCGTACATACAAACATAAGCAATGACAATATGATAACTAAAATGAAAGGATAACAAGATAATCAATGCCAAGAACAAAGATATGAACAATATATAACTGATCTTATGACAAAGGAAACAACTAATGTCAAAAATGTGTAACCTAAAATATGTCACTATTCGGTATACAAATATGGTCATGTGTACAATCATATGTCTAAATAGTTATATAACATATAGTCGGGTGATCACGGTCAGTCACAATGCATTATAGTTCATATCATTTATTATGTCAGCGAACACCAATTGCCACTTGTAATAAATGCATCTCATACTACGACTGCTACATGTGTCAATCAGGGTCCTAAGTTAATGAAACTGATTGGTTGGAGACTTTATTCATGCTTTAGGTGGGTCCCATATATACCGGGACCACGACCTCAGTTTTTGACACTGAACCAGGCCGTACGCTAGATACTCAATAACAGTAAACAGTAATCTCACTGTGAAAACAGTGGAACAATAACAGTACAGATGGGATGTCAGTCATCCCCCAGGAAACCTGCAGTGGAACTCTCAGTCGGCTGCACAATCTGTATCCTAGGTCCACCCAAAATACAGACGCTGTCCCTCCATCAATTTCCCAATCCCAGTGTAAGTTGTCCATTTATATATTATCTATTCAATTCAGTTAAATCAGTCAATGTCCATGTTACCTAGAATACTGGATGATATGGTGACAGTAACAATAATAGTACAACAACAATAATAGTAATCGTATACACGGTGAAGAGTAATAAGAACTGTGAACAATAACAGTAACAGTAACCGTGTATACGATGGATAGAGCTGTTCCGAACGTTACAGTCTAACGATACTTTCCCAGTAATTTCTAGTAACATGACAATATGTTTATCAGTTAGGTATCATGTATAATCAATAAAGTTACTTAAGTGTATCGTGATGTTTATTTAGAATCGGCAATATAATCTTATGAGTTTATTCATTTGTATTTAATGTGTGAACATGAACAATAACTTACGTTCATGAACAGTAATTAAACATGAACACTATTTAAATGTAAAAAAACATTAATTTGAAATAAATTAAAAGCAACTCACATGAAATAATAACAAAATATTAAATAAATAAAAAACAAAGAACACTCACAACAAAATTTAAATAATACTAAAATACTCAATGAGAAGATAAAGAACACTCACATGAAATGACGCAGTTTTTGAAACCGAATCGCCGTATGGTCTTCACTACATAACTGGTATGATCTACGGATTATCCCATAGATCGGTCTTTGAATCGCCTATATATCGGGTCCACAACGAGTACGAATCCGAATCGAGTCTGGTTCTCCTGTAGCTGGGTTCGGATCTTACCAAATGAATCAAAATACTGCAGCACACAACGAACACATACAATACATATAAATACACTCTTACACACCCACATGTGCGCATGCACTCTATATATACGTGTACACAGATACACGTATGTGTACACCCACACATGCATACGGACACATACGCGTATACCCACACACATACATATACATGTATACACATACACCAACATACATGCATACTTAAATAAATACCAACACACATTAATATAAATACATACACTTACATGACACACCTAAAACACTAACATACTACCCATCCTTAAATTAATATCCAACACACATTTAATCATGACATGCTATATATTTAATTAAACACAATTACATTCAAGACACTTGCATGAATTAAAACCCATACACATGTACACATCCATGCATAAATACATGCATACACATGCATGCATGCCACATCCACACACATTATTACAACTTTACCCTTAAACATATAAATGCACTAATCTCGGGCGATTTGCGGGGCACAGACGGAGGCTCTGGCGGAGGCGTCGGGGGCCGCGGAGGATGTCGTTGGATAGAGAATTTCATCATGAAGGGTGTCATGAAGGGCGTGGATGCGTTCGCGCTCACCGACGATGATCAACGGCAATCCACGGAGTGGCGAAAAAGAGATTTGGATATCTTGTGCCATGGAAAAGGCTTGGCTTGCCTTGAATGGAGGTTGGCGCATAAGGGGGGTGTTGGCCTATGGGCGACTGTGTGCTGCCGTGGATTGCTCCGGGTGGTGTTGGAGATACCTGGCCAAGGAAGTGCACAAGGGGGTTCGGTTGCAATGGAAGGGTGGAGGTGCTCAATTGATGCAGGCCGTGGAGGAGATCAAGGAGTTGCACGGCTAAGAGGCTTGGATAGATGGTGGGTGCGCTGGCTTGTGCTTGCTGGAAGGGGCTCGTCCAATGGTGGGTGGAGCATGGCCATGGTGGGAGCTTGCGTGGGCTGCTGGGCTGAGGTGGAGATCCAGGTCCTACCGGAGAGTGCTGCTGCGCAGCCAAGGAGGGGTGGAGATGCTGCCAATCTGAGGGAGGGGCGTTGGCTTATGGGCGGCCATAGGATGGAGGTGATCACGACGGGGGAAGCCCGGGATGGTGTGCATGCTAGGCTACGCTGCATGGCTGGACAACGGGGCTGTGCGTGGAGGGTTGCTGTGCTGTTGCCGTGGGGGTGGCACACAAAAAGAGAGAGAGGAGTGCTAATAGGCCTGAGAGTTGGGAGAAGCTGCGATGCATTGGACTCAGCCATGGTGGATATGGGACTTGGTGCAAGGATGGTTACCGGGGGGGGGTTGCTGGGCGTGTACAAGTGGGTTGTGTCCGTCGGTCAAGGGGGGCAGCTGGCTAAACAAGGAAGAAGGAACCTCAGCCTTGCTACAATTGGGAGGGGGATTGCACCATGGAGAGAGGGCGCTGGGTGTTGGCGGCTGTGTAGGGGAAAGATGGATGATTAGAGTTAATCTTAGGGTTAGGTTAGGAGAGGATTATGAAGAGATTATATAGATAGGATTTGGTAATGGTTTCGGGTCTAATTGAGTATGGGTCTTGGGTGTGCTACTGAGTTGAGGTTTGGATTAACGGGTAGGATCAGGAATCAATGAAATAGAAGTGGGTATGGATTAGATAATAGGTTGGATCTTTACGGATAAATCACATGCAAATAAGAGGGGAATTAAATAGAAAATAAAGTAAATGAAATAAATAATATCAATATTAGTATCATCACAATAACAAACTATTAATTATATTAAAATAATTGGTAAATCAAAATAAATACTTTTAAGAAAATAAAAATATAGTATTACTAACTAGGGATATTACAGTATAATCCATCAAAACTATAGCACCATATAGTCCTTAGCATAATAGAATTGCTGAACAGAAGAACAGAATTTTGAAGGAGATGGTCAATTCGATGCTCGTAAGTTCTGAAGCTCCGCAGAACTTATAGGGGAAAGCTCTGTTAACTGCAAATTATATTCTAAATAGAGTGCCCCACAAGAAACTTAGTCTTATACCATTTGAGTTATGGCATGGAAGGACACCTTCCTACTATTACCTCAAAAATGTGGGGTGCCATGCAAAGGTTCTAGCACCATTACCTAAAAATACTAAGTTGGAAGAAAGAACTATGGACTGCATATTCATAGGCTATGTCATGAATAGTAGTGCTTACAGATTTTTAGTTCATAAATCAGAAATAAATGTAAACATGATTATCGAATCTAGAGATGTTGTGTTCTTTGAAGACATCTTTCCATGCAAACGGGAAACAGATAAGAGTTCTGGGAGAAGAACACCTGAGATGACATTCAGGGACGAAAACTCTGAGGAACCGATTGTTAATACAGAAACTGAACCAAGGAGAAGTCAGAGATCTAGAATCTCAAAACCTTTTGGTCCATACTTCATAGCATACGCTAGTGAAAGCGAGCCTCAAACATTTAAAGAGGTTATGTCTACCCCAGAAGTACAAATGTGGAAAGAAGTTATAAATAGCGAAATATAATCCATACTAAGTAATCATACTTGAAAATTGACAAACTTGCCTCCTGGCAGTAAGGCAGTAAATCAATTGGGTGTAAGTGAATTTAAAAAAGAAAATTAAAACCCGATGGATCTATCGATAAGTACAAAGCTAGATTAGTAGCCAAGGGCTATCGACAAAAGGTAGGACTTGACTACTTCGATACTTATTCATCAGTAACAAGAATAACTTCCATTCGGATGTTAATTGCAATTGCAGTATTGCATAACTTAGATGTCCATCAAATGGATGTCAAGACTGCATTCTTAAACGTTAAATTAAATGAAGAAATATATATGGAGCAACCTAAAGGATTTATAGTCAAGGGCTAAGAACACAAAGTGTATAAATTGGTAAAATCCTTATACGATCTAAAGCATGCTCCAAAATAATGGCATGAGAAATTTGATAGTGCCATGATCAAAGATGGATTTACTATCAATGATGTGATAAGTGTGTTTAGACTAAAATAGTTGAAAATGCATGTATCATTGTTTGTCTTTATGTAGACGACATGTTGATACTTGGGACTAATATTGAAAATTATTAAGTCCACTAAAAGAATGTTATCAACAGTTTTGACATGAAGTATCTGGGGGTTGCTGATGTAATTTTAAGAATTAAAATCACAAGGACACCAGATGGAATCAGTCTATCTCAATCTCACTACGTAGATAAGATGATAGAAAGATTCAAGGATCATGGGATAAAGGAGAATACAAATCCTTTTCTCCACACATCCACCTTCGTAGAAATATAGGAACTTGAGTACGCTAGTTGGAGTATTCTCAGATTATCAGAAGTCTAATGTATTTAATGAATTACACTAGACCCGATATTGCTTACGGTGTAAGCAAGTTAAGCAGATACACTAGTAACCCTAGTGGATGATTTGGACTGCTCTACTACGAGTATTACGTTACGTATCACATTCAAAGGAATATGCCTTGAGATATGGACAATATCCACCTGTACTTGAAGGATACAGTGATGCTAATTGGATTCAGATTCTGAGGAATTAAAATCAACTAGCGGATACGTATTTACTCTAGAAGGAGCAGCGGTTATCTTGAAAATCTTTCAACAAACATGTATTGCCCGTTCCACTATGGAATCGGAATTCATAGCCTTATATAAGGCAGGCAAGAAGCAGAATGGCTTCGATAATTTTTGAAAAATATACCATTATGGCCAAAGCTAGTGCCCGCTATATGTATTCACTGCGATAATCAAGCAGCTATATCTAGGGCACAAAATTTTATATATAACGGAAAGTCTAGACATATTCGTTGTAAACATAATACCGTTAAGTAGTTACTCTCAAATAAAATTATCTCTATTGACTTTGTATCGTCAAAAGATAATTTAGTGGATCCGCTTACCAAAAGTTTAAGTGGAGAGCGTATAAACTGCGCATCGAAAGGAATGGGTCTAAAAGTCTAACCTTACCAAGTCAGCTTAATGGAAACCTCACTTAGCGACTGGAGATCCCACGGACTAAGTTCAAGATGAAAAATTAGTTATGATTGACTCAGCAAGTAACACTTAGGAGCTTGACTCCACTCCATTCCTAAGGTGCACACAAGTGCCTTCTACAAGTGGATTAAGGATAAACTTAACGCTTTAATGAAACCTATATCTTGTTATTAAAACAAGTGGAGTATAGTTGACTACTCTTAATAGGACGATCACCTATGTGAGTATAGAGCAGGGTCGGCTCTTTGAGAATTTCTATGGAGGCTGTTATTCCCTAAAAATACTTTCTAAAACTAAGAATGTCAGGGCCAAAATGGATACAATCGAGAACTAAAGTTGATTTGAAAAGTTACTGTGTGAAGCTTGTTGACTTGGCTTACACTAACGGCTAACAGTTTAAGACTTAGTTCACTGATTAGCCAGTAAGTCAGATAAAGTTTTCTCTATAGAAGGTTCAAGACCTAGTTCACTTATCCTGATACAATTTCTTTTCTAAAGTACCTTTCACTATAGAGTGTAGGCTGTCTAAAAATCATTAAAAGACAAGCCATTAAAAAAGGCAGAGTTCCAGGTTTGTGACGCAGGACTAATGATGGCCAGCCGTCTCAACATCAAGGCGCGTGGGCTCAACAGCCGCGTCTCAACATCAAGGCGCGTGGGCTCGACACCCGCGTCTCAACCTCAAGGCGCGTGGGCTCGACACCCGCGTCTCAACATCAAGGCGCGTGGGCTCGACACCCGCGTCTCAACATCAAGGCGCGTGGGCTCGACACCCGCGTCTCAACATCAAGGCGCGTGGGCTCGACACCCGCGTCTCAACATCAAGGCGCGTGGGCTCGACACCCGCGTCAACATCAAGGCGCGCGGGGCTCGACACCCGCGTCTCAACCTCAAGGCGCGTGGGTCCAAGGCCCACGTCTTGGTTATAACTGCCCTGGTTATGGGGCCAGTCACCGCCCACATAGCGGGGAGGTTAGCCCCTTATTGTGGAGCCTTTTTAGGGGGCACGTTCGCCCCTGAAACCTCTATAAATAGCCCCGCCGCTATGAGGAGGAGGACGACATGAAAGAAGAAACAAGAGAGAACAACAAAAACTACACACAGGCAGACAGAGAGAGAAGCAAGAGAGAGCTCAACTCTTCAGCAAGCTTGCTACGTATAAGTTGCTCTTTGCCTACCTTCTCTTTGAGAGTTTTGGTAGACAGAGCTGTGCTACTCCTTCTACCAGCCAAAGAGAAGATCCCCGAAGGTCTAGACGGTCACCCGGTCAACAGAGAACAAGATTCACTCTCCATCGCCACTTGAAGACCCCAGCCTTAAACAAAGGGAGGATTCAAGACTCAACATCCTCCCTCCCTTGTAACCGGAATACTAGTCCGTTGTAATTTTTCAATTTGATTCAAGGAAATCTTACCTCGAGACTCGTACCCCCTCCGCGTGCGTGCAAGAGATGGCGACTCCGCTGGGGACTTCATTTGTTACCGACGAGCAAATCGTGGCGCAAGGTGACGTCCTCTGTAAGGGGAAGATGGTCGAATCGCTCGTTGTCGAGTTCGACCAGGCAAAGTACGAAGAGTTTCTCTCTTCCGGCTCCAAGAGCCCCAGGACCCGCGTCTGCTGCAGGGTCTCGACGGGGAATGGCCCCGAAGCCCGATCTGAAGCTCTCTCGGGCGCCGCTGCTGCCAACTGTGCCAAGCAGCATACACGCGCCAACGCCTCTCAGGAGGCCCGCGTGGTCTCAGGCACAACTGCCGTTGCGACCAACCGCGCCGCGCAGAACACACGCGTCAGCGTCTCTCAGGAGACCCGCGTGGTCAAAATCTCTGGTGTCCAGCATCAGGTCGTCGTTGGTCTCTCTCCCACTCCACGACGCAACCGAAATGCTGAGCGTCGTCAGAGGAGGCGTGCGCGTCAGCTTCAAGTTGGAACTCCTGATTGTCCAACTGAGGCTGCACGCAACGCACAAACTGGCGTCTTAGCTGCGCCGCATCCAGCGCGCGAAGTCCGCGTTTGGCGGCCCAAACACGAGACTCCCCAAGTTAGGTCCTCTGAAGACCAATTTATCAAACGCCAAGGTGAAACCTCTGCGCCTCGTCAAACGCAAGAGGCACGCCCCCATAGGCGTGGGGCCCAGCAACCCACTCTCTCTCAAACTCTTCTGCCCCGACGCACTAAGCAGCAACGCGACAATCGCGTCTCGTCCCAACAGAGACGCCAGACGCGCGTCTTACAGCCGCGGCGCGAAAGTCGCGTTCCTGAAACCCGCGTCCAGGCTGTACAGCATATGGATACCTCCCGTTTTCGACGTTGCGAGGTTAATCTCTTCGATCCCCCTCCCGTGGATCTGAAGGATTACTTGATGAAGAAAGAAGTGCCAATCAGGTCACTTCATCATGTTGCTGCCAACGGCTCATCTCTATGCTCTCCGAGTGCCGTTGTGGTTCAGGTGTGAACCAGCAGTCTTTAGTTAGACAGCTGACCCTGATTCCCCCATCAGCCAAAAGAAGACGCTCTCATAGGCAGAGGGTGTTCTCTGACGCTGAGTATCTAGAGCTCATTGCAAATATGACAAGCAGGAGCAGGGGAAAAACAGCCTGCAGTCAGCTCCAACGAGTCTGACTCTGAACCGGAAGGAGTGTATCGACACACTCGCACCCGGACCGAGGCCATTCCCCCGATTGACTATAATGCCCTAGCCCAGGGCGTTAAAATGAATGATTCTCATTCTGCTGTAGCAGAATCGCAGGCCTCAAACTCTTCCATTGAGAAGGAGGCCTTCACCTACATGACAAGCACTCCTGAGGAGACGGCCCGACGCCTGGATCAGCAAGCCCAGGTTCAGAAGGAACAACTCGATATGATTCTTGCTCAACGGGAATCTATCGACTCTCTCAAGCAGATGCTTGCGCAGTTGCTCGAAGACAGGAAGAAATCTCCCCCTAAAAAGTCTAAGGGCAAGAAAAAAGAGGAGAAAGCTCATCTTCTGTGCACCCTGATGGAGAGAAGCCCACCTCGACCTCGTCCAAATCCTCGTCGCAAGGGAAGGACGACCAAAATCAGGGGAAGATTCATTCTAAAAGAATGAATCAGTTGGAGCAACGTCTTGAGGCCCTCACCAACCGTAAAGGCCTCCAGGAAGCGGGAAGTGGTCCGGCCTTATCCGGCCGAGTGGGACTTGGTTCCATACCCGCCCAAGTTTAAGGCTCCAACCCTCCAAGCATTCGATGGGAAGGGGTCACCCAACCAACACCTCTACTACTTTAAATCCCAAACAGGGAATGTAGTAGACAATGATGCCATCTTGGCACGTCTGTTCATAGGCACCCTGAAAGGGCTCGCCTTCGAATGGTTTATGAAACTCCCGGAGGGCTCCATCAAGAACTGGGGTGATTTGGAGAAGCTATTCCTAACGCGCTTCTTCGAAGACGACTCGGAAGTCACGATGCCCACCCTTTTGGCTACCAAACAGCGAAAGGGAGAGTCCATCAAATCTTTCGTGGAAAGATTTCGGAATTTGGCACTCCAATGTCCGAGCGGCATGACCCAGGTCACCCTGGTAGAAACATGCCGCCACAATCTCCAAACCTCACTCCTTGCTCAAATAGGAGTTGCTGAAAGCCGCACCTGGAAGCAGTTGGTCCAACAAGGTGAATAGGCTGAGGTGATTGTCGTCCGCGTCAGAGCGGAAGAAGGTAAGCCCAGGCCTGAGAGGTCAACAAGGCGTGCGCCAGACACATCCCTCCAAGCCAAAAGAAGGATAACTTGGCAGTAGAAAACCAAACCTCCTGCTAAACCTCAACTGGTCAAGGGAAGTGGCTAACAAGCAAGCCACGCGCTAACAAGCAGTATTCTTTCAAGGAGGAACATGTCGATTCACTCTTTAAGCTACTCAACAAGAGCAATAGACTGAAGCTCCCTGAAGCCAGGCGCCCTGAAGAAGTCGATAAAACCGACAATCCCAATTACTGCTTATACCACAGGATGTTGGGACACCCCACCAAAAGCTGCTACGTCTTCAAGGACATCCTTCAGGCCCTGATTGACGCGGAGGTATTGAAACTCCGACAGAGCAGAAGAAGGTGACGGCTAATGTGACGTCAGTCCTCCAGTTCGGAAGACAACCCCTGTAGGCTGTCTAAAAATCACCAAGACAAGCCACCAAAACACAGAGATCCAAGATCCAGGCGCAAGGCTAAACGTGACAATCAAGACGCGAGAGATAGCCCGCGTCTCAGCATCAAGGCGCGTCAGCCCGAAGCCCGCGTCTCAGCATCAAGGCGCGTCGGCCCGAAGCCCGCGTCTCAGCATCAAGGCGCGTCAGCCCGAAGCCCGCGTCTCAGCATCAAGGCGCGTCGGCCCGAAGCCCGCGTCTCAGCATCAAGGCGCGTCGGCCTGAAGCCCGCGTCTCAGCATCAAGACGCATCGGCTCGACACCCACGTCTCGGTTGCAACTACCCCGATTATGGCGCCATCCACCGCCCATGTAGCGGGGAAGTTGGCCCTCATCGTGGAGCATTTTTAGGGGGCACGATCACCCCCTAAAAATCCTATAAATAGTCCCGTCACTATTAAAGGACGACAATTAGCAGACAACAACAAGAAGAGAGGACGACGACGATTATCGGGCAAGAGAGAGATTCCGAGAAAAAAAGGAGAGATCATCGACAGAGAGAGAGAAAACCCTTCAGCGAGCTTACTGAGTACTAGCCGCTCTTCGCCTACCTCCTCTTCTAGAGTTTTGGTAGACGGAGCTGAGTTACTCCCTCTACCGACCGAAGAGAAGATCCCCGACGGTCCGAACAGTCATCCGGTCAACGGAGAACAAGATTCACTCTCCACCGCCACACGAAGAACCCAGCCTTAAACAAAGGGGGATTCAAGATTCAACATCCCCCTCCCTTGTAACCGGAAGATTAAGCCGGCTGTAATTTTTTCATCTGATTCCAGGAAACGTTACACCAGCCACCCCCTCTCCGTGTCAAACAAGAGATGGCGACTTCGATGGGGACTACTTTCGTCACTGACGAACAGATCGTGGCGCAGGATGATGTTCTCCGTAAGGGAAGATGGTCGAAACACTCGTTGTCGAGTTCGACCAGGCGAAGTATGAAGAGTTCCTCTCTTCTGGCTCCAAGAGCCCAAAGACCCGCGTCTGCCGCAGGGTCTCAACTGAGAAGCTACCCGAAGCCCAATCTGAGGCTCTGCCGGGTGCCGATGCCCACTGTGCCAAGACAAGTTCACGCGCCAACGCCTCCCAGAAGGCCCGCGTGACCTCAGGCACTGCTGTTGCGATCAACCGCGTCGCACAGAACACACGCGCCAACGCCTCCCAGAAGGCCCGCGTGGTCCCAGGCACCACTGCTGCTGCGATCAACTGCGTCGCGCAGAATACCCGCGTCAACGTCTCTCAGGAGACCCGCGTGGTGAACACTCTTGGTTCTATAAACCAGGATGTTGTTGGTTTCTCTCCACCTCCTCGACGCAACCGGAATGCTGAGCGTCGACAGAGGAGACGCGCGCGTCAACTCCAAGTCGGAACCGTTGGTTGTCTGACTGGAGGTGGACGCGGCGTACAATCTGATGCCTTGCCCGCACCTCGTCCAGTACGTGAGATCCGCGTTTGGCGACCCAAACGCGAGACCCCTCAAGTTGAGTCCTCTGAGGACCAACTCATCAAACGCCAGGGTGAAACCTCCGCGTCTTTTCAGGAAGTACGCACTCATAGGCGTGGGGCCCAGCAGCCCACTCTCTCTCAAGCAACTCTGCCTAAACGCATCAGGCAGCAACGCGAGACTCGCGCGCGCGTCATACAGCCGCGTCATGAGAGCCGCGTCCCTGAAGTTGCGTCCAGGCTGAACAGCACATGACTGTCTCCCGTCTTCGACGTTGCGAGACCAGTCTCTTTAATCCCCCTCCCACGGATTTGAGGGATTATTTGACAAGGAAAAGAAGTGCCAATCAAGCCACTTCGTCATGCTGCTGTCAACAACTCATCCATATGCTCTCTGGATGCCATTATGGATCAGGCGTGCACCAGCAGTCCTTAATCAGACAGCTGACCCTGATTCCCCCGTCAGCCAAAAGAAGACGCTCCCACAGGAGGAGAACCTTCTCAGATGTTGAATACCCGGAGCTTACTGCAAACATGACTAGCAGAAGCAAGGGAAAACAACCAATGGTCAACTCAGAGGAATCTGACTCTGAGCCGGAGGGGGTGTATCAACACACTCGCACCCGGACAGGGGCCATTCCCCCAATTGACTATAATGCCTTAGCCCGCGGCATTAGAATGGGTGGTTCTCACTCCGCTATAGTGGAGTCGCAGGCTTCAAACTCTTCCGTCGAGAAGGAGGCTTCTGCCTACATGGCAGACACTCCTGAGGAGACGGCCAGGCGTTTAGAACAGACGCAGAAGCACCAGATGGATATAATCGCCTCTCAACAGAGATCCATTGACTCCCTCAAGCATATGCTTGAGAAATTGCTTGAAGAAAGAGCGAGATCTCCTCCTAGACGGCCGAAGGGAAAGGGAGAAAGGGAGGAAGCCCACCCTCCGAACCTTCCGACGAGACACGACGATCTACCTCGGATGTGTCCAAGCCCTCGTCGCAGGCAAGAAGCGACCAAGACCAGGAGAAGACTCATGCTAAGAGGATGAGTCAATTGGAACGACGCCTTGAGGCCCTTGCCAATCGCAAGGACCTCCAAGAAGCTGGAGTGGTCCGGCCCTATCCGGCTGAGTGGGACTTAGTTCCATACCCTCCTAAGTTCAAGGCTCCAACCCTCCAAGCATTCGACGGGAAGGGGTCACCCAACCAGCACGTCTACTACTTCAAATCCCAGACCGAGAATGTGGTAGATAATGACGCCATCTTGGCGCGACTGTTCATCGGCACCCTGAAAGGGTTGGCTTTTGAGTGGTTTATGAAGCTCCCGGAGGGTTCTATCAAGAACTGGGGGGATCTAGAGAAGCTGTTCTTGACACGCTTCTTCGAAGATGACTCCGAAGTCACAATGCCCACCCTTTTAGCTACCAAACAGCGGAGAGGGGAGTCCGTCAAATCTTTCGTGGAAAGATTTCGGAACACGGCACTCCGGTGCCCAAGCGGTATGACCCAGGCCACCCTGGTGGAAACATGCCGCCACAATCTCCAAACCTCACTCCTTGCTCAAATAGGAGTTGCTGAAAGCCGCACCTGGAAGCAGTTAGTCCAACAGGGTGAACAGGCTGAGGAGATTGTTGCCCGTGTCAAGGCAGAGGAAGGCAAGCTGCAGCCGGAAAGGTCGACAAGGCGTGCACCGGCACCAGACACCTCCCTCCAGACGAAGCGGAAGGATAATTTGGCGACGGAGACCAAATCTCCCACCAAACCTCAAACAGGCAGGGCAAGTGGCTCTTCAAGCCAGCCACGCCCCAACAAGCAGTATTCCTTCAAGGAGGAACACGTCGATTCGCTCTTCAAGCTACTCAACAAGAGCAATCGACTGAAGCTCCCTGAAATTAGACGCCGGAGGAAGTCGGCAAGACCGACAATCCAACTACTGCATGTACCACAGGATGTTGGGACATCCTACCAAAAGCTGCTACGTCTTCAAAGACATCCTTCAGGCTTTGATTGACGCGGAGGTGCTCAAGCTCCGACCAGAGCAGAAGAAGGTCACGGCCAATGTAACGTCGGTTCTCCAGTTCGGGAGACAACCTCCAACGCCTGCGGGGGTAACTCCTATTCCAAGGGAGAATTTAGAGTGGTCAACACAGACCCTCACCAGCAGCAGGAGAAGGGCTTGGTAGCCGTCCCTACACCTCAGGGGGAAACCATGTGGGTCCACCCTGACCTCGTCGATGAACAACAATGGACTACTGTAACCAACAGGAAGTCCAAAGGCAAGGCAAAAGCTTCGTCCTGCCATGTGGTATGTGCTTCCTCCCGAGAAGCAGAGGATGATGTTCCCTCGCTGACTGATTCAGAAGAGGAAACAATAGTCCTGGCCGCAGAGCCCAGCCAACCGATGGCGGGGACCCGTTCAGGACAGGCATACTTGAAGCAGTACGGCGAGACGGCAGCGGCTTCTCCGCAACCAGCCGTAGAACCAGCCAAGCCCTCCACGAAGCCACCTGTGGCGAAGCAGAAGGAGACTCGATTCTCTCGAACCCTTCCAAAAGGTGCAGCGGAAGGATCCTCGACATCTTACCACTTCGATGTCTTGGCTCAACTAGCCAACATCCCGGCACGCATCACCTTGTATGAACTCCTGAGGCTATCAAAGTCAACCAGAGAGGCTCTGCAAGAAGCTCTGGCGAATGCTGAGGCCTTCGTGACCCAGGTGCCGAAGGAGGAAGATGTAGAGGATTGCCTCCACACTTCCCAGAATGCCCCCTGCATCACCTTCACGGCAGATGATATGCAGGTGAAAGGGAAACATGATCGACCCCTGTACTTCACAGGTTACATCGGATCATCTGAGGTGAACCGCATTCAGGTAGATCCAGGGTCCGCATTGAGCATCATGCCCGCCGAGTCATGCAACACCTCGGCATCCCTACCCACCGTCTAAGCCCTACACAGACGACCATCTACGGGTTCAATGCCAACGGCACCCGTCCGATGGGGAAGATTAAGCTCAAGTGCCAGATTGGGAGCCTCAAGTCGGAGGTGACATGCTATGTCATCGACGCTGACACTTCCTACAATCTGCTGCTAGGACGACCATGGATCCACCGCAACTCCATCGTTCCCTCCACTCTTCACCAAGTCATGAAATACATTGACGCGAGTGGGAAGGTGCAAACGTTGGTTGCCGAAAGGTATCCGTTCAAGGGAGTCGAGAATTATTTCACGGATTCCCTTTTATATCAGGATCCGGTGGATGAAACCCGCAACTGGAGGCGCCAGACTCTGGTAATGAGGCTGACACTGAGCCCGAGCAAGAAAAGTGCCTGTGGGAGTTAAAACCACTTGTAAAGAGCACTAATAAGCTCGATGTTGATAATACCACCGACGATGCAGGCGGTTGGTATATTAATGAGAATCTAGACTTTGAATATTTTTCTGCATGTGCATCCGATTCAATACCGTCGGACACTACTACCGACGTAGACGATGACATCTGGTCGGCAATGGATGCTTTGACATCATTGCATGTACCAGTAAAATCATCTTTCGGGACATACCAGGATAATGGCGATGCGCAGGAATCTATATTCTTGGTTCTGGCAAGATGAAAAGGCCAAAGACCAATACTTTTTGGGCGAATCTCGTCTGAACCAATGCCCCGCGAAGAATCGGAAAGCGAGGAGGAATCCCCTCAGCTCGACCATTATGAATCGAAAGCACTCAGAATGATGAAGCAAATGGGGTACGATATAACCAACAAGCCCGGGTTGAACTTCGGCAAAGGAAGGAGGACGCTACTTCGAGCCTTTGTGCCAAAAGGGAAGGCCCCCGATTATTATCATCGGACGCGCAGGGGGTTGGGCTATGTATCAACTCCAGTCCCATCAGCCTCTGATTCTCGAGAGTCGTCAGGTCACGATTGCTCTTCAGACACGTATCGTGGGAGTCAGATGTCAGTGTCGGCAACATCTTCAAAGGGCTTTCAGTAAACATGGTTTCAACAGGCCATCTGGAAGATGAAGATGAAGAAATGATCCAACCTGATACAGATCCTTGGATCAAACATTTGAATGCTCTTTGGGATATCCGCTTTGAACAGCGTGAGCCACCCACAGATGACAAGGTTGTTCAGATCAACCTAGGAGATGAGACCAACCCCAAGCCCATCTTCATAAGTGACGGCCTGTCGCCTCCAGAGAAGAAGGATCTAATATCTCTTGTACAAGAGTATATAGATGTCTTCGCCTGGAATTATGAGGACATGCCTGGACTTGATCCTCAAGTGGCTATGCATCGCCTCAACATCAATCCGGACATGAAGCCTGTTAAACAACAGCAGCGACGGTTCCGTCCAGAGATAATGGAGGCAATTCAATCAGAAGTCAGAAAGCTCATCGATTCTGGCTTCATCCGGGAAGAACAACATCCCGACTGGGTAGCCAACATCGTCCCCGTCGCCAAGAAAAATGGGAAGATCCGGATCTGCATCGACTTCCGTGATCTAAATGAGGCCTGCCCCAAAGACGAATTCCCATTGCCAATCACAGATGTCATGATTGACAATACTTGTGGATTCGAGCGAATGTCCTTTATGGACGGGTTCTCAGGATACAATCAAATCAAGATGTATCCCGATGACGAAAAGCATACCTCCTTCAGGACTCCTCTAGGGGTATATTGTTACACCGTCATGCCCTTCGGACTGAAAAATGCAGGGGCAACATACCAAAGGGCCATGAACGCCATTTTCCATCAGGAAATGCGGAAAACGGTGGAATGCTATGTCGATGACATCGCGGTGAAGAGTCGCACTAAAGGTGATCACATAGCAGACCTGAAGGTGGTCTTCGACATCATGCGGGCTCATCAATTGAAGATGAACCCCACCAAATCCTTCCTGGGGGTAGCCAGTGGCAAATTCCTAGGATTTGTTGTGACTTCCACAGGAATCTATTTGGAACCAGAGAAAGTCCGCGCTATCCAAGAGATGCAACCCCCCAGAAGCCTCAAGGAGCTCAGGGGATTACAAGGACGATTGGCGTACATCCGCAGGTTCATATCAAACCTTTCCGGGAGATGCCAACCCTTCGCCAAACTGATGAAAAAGGGTGTTTCATTCATTTGGGACGACGCTTGTCAAAAAGCATTTGAGGAGATCAAACACTACCTCACCCAACCACCAGTCCTTGCAGCTCCAGTATCCGGAAAGCCGTTTCTGGTATACGTCCGAGCGATGGATCATTCTTGGGAGCTCTACTAGCTCAGAATGATGAACAAGGACGAGAACAGGCAATCTACTATCTGAGTAGAACAATGATCGGAGCCGAACATCGGTACAACCCGATCGAGAAGGAATGTTTGGCATTAATGTTCGCCATTCAGAAAATGCGACACTATCTGGTAGGCCAGACTATAAATGTCATATCAAAAGTCAACCCTCTGAGGTTACTCATGACAAAGCCTTCTTCACTAAATGGCCGGCTGGCAAAATGGGCCATGTTGCTATCCAGTATGATATGCACTTTCTGCCGCAGAAAGCCATTAAGGGACAAGCGGTGGCAGACTTCCTAGCTGAACACCCAGATCCAAGGCAGCCAAAGTCTACGAGGATCTCCCAGACGAAGTGGCCGAAGCCTACCTGACTCAGACATCGTTCGAAAGTCAAGTGTGGCAACTTTTCTTCGACGGTGCATCAAGGACAAGCCTGAAGGGACACGTAGTGGCGGGGGTAGGAGTAGTACTTGTCTCCCCACAAAATTATGTGATCCCCTGCTGTCTCGCTAACGGAGCCTTGTTCCAACAATGTGGCGGAATACAACGCTCTATTGATTGGGATGCAATTCGCCGATGAGATTGGCGTTAAAAATCTCGAGGCTTACGGTGACTCTAAACTCATCGTCAGCCAAGTTCGCGGAGAGTACGAGGCCAAACATGAAGATCTAGTACCCTACTACAACGCGACAATTCACATGGCCGAAAGGTTTTCAAACTTCTACATCGACCATGTACCGCGCAGGCAAAATGCACATGCGGATGCACTCGCATCCCTCGCTGCTTCCTTAGCTCTTCCAGCTGGAGCAATGGAGAAAGTATTCGTCTATAGCCACGACCTATACTGTCCAAAAATTCCCCTCGGAGACTACCAGGGTCAGCGGGAGATTGTCGCGGTAAAGAAACACTTGAAGTGTCGACCGCTTCAGAGCTTAAAGACTGGCGATTCCCCTACATTGATTTTGTCTTATACGGCATTCTGCCCGGAAACACCAAGGAGGCGGCCGCCATTCGGAGGAAAGCCCCAAAATTCTACTATAATGCGATTTCGCAAACATTGTATCGTCGATCGCATGACGGGATCCTGCTCCGATGCCTCTCATCAAAAGAAGCCCAAGGAGTATTGAAAGAAGCCCACGATGGTACTTGTGGAGCTCATCAACCTGGCCCGAAATTGGCACATCGACTCCAAAGGATGGGTTACTATTGGCCCAAGATGATTGCCGATGCTGTCGCTTATGCTAAGAGATGTTACGCCTGCCAAATACACGGCGATTTCATCCATCAAGCACCAGGGTACCTCCACTCAACGACCTCTACTTGGCCGTTTGAAATGTGGGGGATGGACGTGGTTGGCCCTATCAGCCCACCATCATCGAAAGGACATCGGTTCATTCTAGCGATAACCGATTACTTCTCTAAGTGGGCCGAAGCTATCCCTTTGAAAGAGGTAAAATCTTCTAACGTGATCAAGTTCGTGAAACATCACGTTATTTACCGCTTCGGTGTGCCTCGGCGTATCATCCATGACAATGGACCCCAGTTCATCAGCCAGGCTTTCCAGAGATTATGCGCGAAGTTCAGAATCCAGAGTGTGTCCTCAACGGCATACTATCCTGCTGCTAACGGTCTTGCAGAAGCCTTCAACAAGACTATTGGCAAGCTTCTCAAAAAGTTCGTCTCGAAAAGTCAACGAGACTGGGACGACAAGCTGGGTGAATGCTTATGGGCCTACCGCACAACGGTGCGAACCCCAACTAAAAGCCACGCCATTTTCCTTGGTATACGGATGTGAAGCCGTCCTTCCATTGGAAATACAAATTCCCTCTCTACGCGTCGCCTTGACAGCGGAAATGACAACTGAGGAGAAGCATCAGCAGCGACTCCAGGAGTTGGAAGCCTTAGACGACAAGCGTTTGCAGGCCCAACAACAAATCGAGCTTTACCAAGCTCGTATCACCAGAGCCTTCAACAAGAAAGTCAAAGCGCGAACTTTCAAGAAAGGCGACCTTGTCTTAGCTGTCCGAAGACCCATGGTCATGACGCACAAGACAAAAGGAAAATTTCAGCCCAAATGGGAAGGACCGTTTGTAGTAGAGTCAGTCTACTCAAATGGATCATATCGCCTCATAACTTCAAATGGCGATACACTCATGATGCCGATCAATGGCAAATTCTTGAAGAAGTACTATCCTTAATAGTACTCTTCTTCCGATCAAGTTAAAAGTACACCTCTGATCAAACATCCGACGCCCTCGACGGCTAAGGATAGAGGAAAATGTTGGCCTTTAAGCCCAACATAAGTCCTCGACAACTCACCATGCTGAGGGGAATGGCATGGCTAGCCCAACTCAAACGGTAGTTGGTAAAGGCATGTCAAACCCGTTGACAGCTGAGGATTTGCTAAAAATCCTAAGGGACACGTTCCCATTTGATCCGACGCCCTCGACGGCTAAGGATAGAGGAAAATGTTGGCCTTTAAGCCCAACATAAGTCTTCGACAACTCATCATGCTGAGGGGAATAGCATGGCTAGCCCAACTCAAACGGTAGTTGGTAAAGGCATGTCAAATCCGTTGATAGCTGAGGGTTTGCTAAAATCCTAAGTGGACTCGAGTCCACTCTTTCCTCCAAAATCCCTTACCAATTCTCGTCCATAGAATGGTAGGACCACAAAATGCAATCATTACTACGTTAACACTATACCTCTGGTAATGAATACTCTTTGTCGGGTATAAACTTTGCTTGTTAACTCTGCATAGAGTAACAAACTCTCAAATTTGCCAAGTTAACACTATACCTCTGGCATTTCAAATTCCACTTGTCAATTCTCATCAATAGAATGACAGGTCCTCAAATTGCTCTTATCACGAGCCAATTCTTGTCAAGTTAACATTACACCTCTGACAAACTACTGTTTAAGTTAACATTACACCTCTAAGCAGTACATCGAGTGCCTGTCAAGTTAATATCACACCTCTGATAGTCACCTTTCTTCAGACTTCCGTATCGAAGCTGAAATGGACGATGCCAAGTTAACACTACACTTCTAGCATCCGAGTCATCGCTAAGTTCAACAATACACCTATGGCCATGACCTTTCCTCGACTTCTTTATCTAAGTCGAGATGACCAATGCTAAGTTCAACATCACACCTCTAGCATTACCTCACTGTTAAGTTAAACATTACACCTATGACAGTGACATTCTGAGTTAAGTTAATATCACACCTCTGACTCACATCCTTGTCGAGTTAACACCACACTTCTGACAAGACTATCTCCAACCCGTTAAGTTAATATCACACCTCTAACGGTAAAAGCTTTACTAGATTCCTCGCGGGTCTAGTTTCACTTGTTATTCTCTTCAACAGAATAACAGGTCCACCTAAAGACATTGTTAGGTTAACATTACACCGCTGGCAATGTTTTATCAAATTCCCCAGCTGACCTTGAATCAAGTCAATCCTAGACACTTGACAAAAGTTCACCTTCTCTGGGAGTACGCATTCCCCTGTCACTTTCTTTTATAAAGTGGCGGGTCCACCAAAATCATTCTTTTGCTTCTAAAACAAAACATTCAAGACAACAGAAAGAGGCAAAAAGAAAAGTGTCACTTTTATTCATATCCAAACACATGAAAGTGATACAAAACGCTCTCTTATACAATAAGATTGAGTGTTACAATTAAGGAGTACAAAGAAGTCCCTCTCTCTCTCTGAGGCCGTACTCACTCCTTGAAGCCGCATCTGATCCTAAGTGCATGATGTCTGAAGAAGTGTCAAATTGTGGCGACTGTTGGAACCGATTGCACTTTGATGCACGACGCCAACTTCGAAAGCGCCCTAGCTGACTAAGCCAGGAGCAATGGTGTTCTTGAGGTCCGGTGGCAACAGAAGAGCCTGCAACCCTTCGTTCAAGAGTTGATCTTTCCCCAGCAGGCCATCCAAAGGACATGGACTTTCCTTGATGTTACTTCTGGGATGGGAGAGGAAGAGGATCCTCTCCGCCACCGCAACCGCCGGAACCTCCTCGCCGTCATACTTGACCTGACCATCTCTTGCCATCAGGCAAGAGTGGTGCAGGAGATCTGAAGAGACCTTGGCGAGATTTGGGTCCTCGTCAGAGATATAATTTACTCTCTTACAAACGACGAGGACCATAATTTACTCTCTTACAAACGAACATTGAGCAAGCTCGCCGGTTGAAGCACTCTTCCAGGAGACCAGCGAACCTGCAAAGAACAAATAAGAGAATCAGAAAATCTGGAACTTAGTATACTTTAACAAAAGAAAACTAAGTAACAGACGCGGCAGTCATTGAAGACTTCAGACGCGGAAATGATCTGCACAGTCAAACCACCGCGTCAGCAGAAACAGACGCGAGTCAAAACTGTGCCGCGCCCAGGATTCAAACGCGGTCTCAGTTTGCACCCGCGTCTAATGTACTAGATGCGAAAAACTTCAAACGCCGAAAATTGCCATCTCTCTGTTGGGTGAACAGGAGTTGCAAGATTCAGGTCTGAAACGCGTCAAGGCAATAGCCATGAGCAAAGCCAGCGTCAAGAGCCCGCGTTCAGAAAAGTTCAAGTCACCAGCACAAATTCCAGAATAGGAATGCACCAGAATTTCATTCAGATGCCTATGCCAAAATACAGGCTATAGACATCATCGGGGTGACATACCAGCAGAAACCTCTGTCCAGAGTTGACCTCTCTGCATCCAAACGCGGGTGCGCAAGATGACATGAGAGAGGATTCCTTCTGAAGAGACCAAACAGAGGCATGAGAGCTCTGGGTCATCTTCATCCACGGGTCACCTTCACCCATGAAGACGGTTCTCTGAAAGATAATTCAAGGCGACTTCTCTCGGAGCAAAACAAATGAAAACAGTCTAAGTTGGATTATTGAAGAGGGGGAGGGTGCACTCTATTTATAGGCAGTCCCTAATAACTGTCATTAATGGGGCATCAATCGGAACCGTCGCGCACAACTGTCAAAGCCCAATCAAAAACGGACGCGTGGAACGCTGCTTTGGAAACCGTCGAAGTGCGCCGGTTTTTCAACCGCCAGCGACGGTTCTGCATGTAAGAGCATTAACGCCTGAACCCAATAAGAGGCCGACGCGTGGATAACTGTCTTGGGAAGCAACGGATGACCCGGAACCCCAATCGACAGTGAAGACTTGCCGTTCAAAGATCTCCTAAAAATCTTTTAAGTCACGCTGCATTGAACGCAGATGGAAAGTCGCTCGAGGCTGCGTATCCCGTGTCTGATCGATCTGCGTCTTTCTTAGCAAGACAGATTCACGTTTTCAGAGCCGCGTTTCACTCTGTGATTGACGCTGCGTCTCACTCCATGGACTGACGACCGCGTCTCACTTTATGGATCAATGCTGCGTCTCATCAAGAAGACCGCGTTTCACTCTGTGATTGACGCTGCGTCTCACTCCATGGACTGACGACCGCGTCTCACTTTATGGATCAATGCTGCGTCTCATCAAGAAGACCGCGTATCACTCTGAGATTGAAGCTGCGTCTCATCAAAAGGACTTAGTAAATCTAAGTTCCTGTAGACTCACGACCGCGTCTCACTTTATGGGTCAATGTCGCGTCTCATTAAGAAGACTCAGAGTCAAGGCCGCGTCTCATTAACAGAACTTAGTCCTACCTAAGTGCCAGTTACCAAGGAGTTGGATTCGCCTACAGCTGAGCAAAGAAGATGGAGCAAAATTTTTCAAACTTTTATTATAAACAGTAAAAGTGGATACAAACACTCTAAACAGAGTGTCCTCTTCTTTACAAAAAAGGGGGAAAAGAAAAGAAGGCTAAATGTCCTGGTTCGCCAAGGTACGGATTTGTTCCCTAAGGCGGTGAATCTCGTGTTGGCGCGTCCTTTCAGCTTCCATAATAGCCCGGTTCCGCAGCTCCTCTTCGGATAAGAAATTTCTTGCGGCCAGCTGCGTTCGCAGAGATTCCACCCTGGAAGAATGTAGAGACAAACTCTCTTCAGCTCGCGCCTTAGCAGCTTGTTGCTCCTCTAGCTGCTTTTTGATGGTAGCAAGCTTTTCCTCATTGAGCGCAAGCACAACTTCTGCCTTGGCAATGGTGTCCCGAGCCCTGATGATGACTTGCTCTGTGCTCTGCATGACAAGCTCGGATTCCCTTGAATCGCCAGCTAGTTTCTGACATTCAGCCTGGGAATATTCGAGATTGTGGATCTCTGCAGCGATTTGTGCCTCCGCTTCCTGTCGCTCTCGTTCTTGAGTAGCTAGGAGCCTAGTCAGGGTGGCCTGGGCCTCACCAAAAGAGCCAGCATCTTCCAAAGACTCCAGCTCCTGCAGGTAGTCTCCCAGTTGCTCTACCACCCGTAGACACGCCTTGGCAAGTGAAGGGCCTCCGGTTAATTCGACGTTCACGACCAGATTTTTAAGAAGCGTCTGGGCAAATTGGAACGAGCTGTTTCCACGTAAGATGAGATCAATACATGATCCCATCGAAGCGAAGAATTGCTGCACCATCTGACGTGCCAATTCCCCCATGTCTTCACCACCTAGGAAGCTTCCCGACCCCTTTTCTGTCACAGGATAGGGGATATAAGGCGGATCTTCTCGCACAAGAGTCGTGCTGGCCGTCGAGACAGCAAGAGCTAGACCGGCCGCTGACGCTTCCGGAGGTACTACCTCTGCAGGAGCCTCCACGACCAATGAAGGAGTAGTAAGCACGACCTCCTCAGAAACCTCCACCGAGACCTGAGCTGTATGGCCTTCTGGAAGGGTGCCAACCATCGGGCTCTCCACCTGAGCCCCCTCAGTCCTCTCTGCAAGTTATCGCGATGTTAGCCACAATGATAGAAGAGCTAAACATTTAAAGCATCAGAGCTGCCTTACCAGGTTGGAGGTCCGGAGACGTCAAATCCTGCGAAGCGGAAGTCTCCTCGGCTTCAGCAGTAACCTCCTCGCCTGGCAGAGTGAGAGCCTCCTCAGCCTCAGTGGTTGTTTCCTCTTCTGGCAGAGTGGAAGGCTCCCCAGTTTCAACAGCTGCCCCCTTTGAGGGTATCTCAGCAGCCGAGACCTCAATCCCCTCGGGCTGGGTTAACTCTTTCACCATCTCCTCGATACGCGAGGAGGTTGTAGCCTCAGCATCTTCGGTTGGCCCTGCAGCATAAAAGAAGAATGTTAGAACATCCTCTTCAATATGCAAAGAGAAAATTAGACAGAAGATGGAAAGAATACCTTCAGTAGGGATAATCGCCAGCGATGGTGCAGTCGATGGCTCACCCTCATGTATTTCCTCCTCCGAGATGTGAAAGAATTTGCTCTGATCAGGAAGAGCGGGTTCATCGCCATAGTCGGTCTCGTCTTCGAAGTCGCTTTCCCCCGATAACGAAGAAGACGACAGCGCAACGCGAGGAAGCTCCGCAACAGGAGCCTTACCTCCAATTACCCCAGTGGTAGGACTAAGGTCGACTGCCCTAAGACTGGAAATGAAGATGCTAGGAGACCCCGGCTGCTGTGCCTCATCTCTCCCATCATGAGCAGAAGAAGGCTCGGGTTGAACTGAGATGCCTGCAATCTCAACATCCCCTCCAGTCATTATGTCGACCTCCAGTGACTCGTCATCTTCGGCGGCGGTGGACTCTTCAACAAGCTCCCCTTCCTCCACGGTCTTGCTGCGCGACCTAGGAGCACGGACTAGGGTGGGGAAATCTTCATCTTCCGACGGTTCCTCAACCCTAACAGGGACGTCTTCAGGAGGAGCCTCAACTCCGGTAGAGATGTCTCCGGATTGAGAGACTTCAGCCGTTAAATCCCTCCGAGCCTTCTTTGGGGCAGGCTCAGCGATAGAAGCAGAGCGTCGATGACGCTTGCTCGCCAACTGCTTAGACCTCCTGGCCCGCGGCTCCTCCCTCGTGGCTGATGGCTCCGCCCTTGTCACTGGTGGCTCTACCCTTGCAGGTCGCGGCTCCGTCCTCACTGCTGGGGGCTCCCTCCTCGATCTTCGCCCGACCTCCTTTTGGGCCTTCAGGTACTGTTCTACGAGTTTCGTCGGTTTACTAGAATCAGTCCTGGCCTCGAGACTTGCATTGATGCTCTCAATGCAAGAAGACGCCGGAAAAAAGTCTGGCGTTTGGATGGCTTGGGAGTACCAAGTACAGAAGCTGAAACTCGTACGGCACTTGGGCCCTTCGAGAGGTAGACGAAAAGATACTCCGTCCCTCCAGCCACACTATAGTACCAGGCCCGAGCACCCTCAAATAGGTTTCCTTCGAAGGCAAGTCTAGCATTGGGGTTCCCGACATAGAGCTGATCATAGCCGAACTGTCGAGCGAAGCGACTCGGCATGTACGGCTCAATGGTACATGACGTCCCCTGCCGGAAAAGCACATATCCGGGCCGGATATTTAGCAACCACCAGAAGGCCCCCGCGGATAACCTCGTGAAGTCATCTGGGCCAACAGAATCAACAAGTAAATCCCCGAAAGATGCATCAGGGATCTGGAGGAGGCAGCGATTGAGCTGGTAGTTTGCAAGGTCTGAAAGGCACTTCCGGACGTAATATATATAAGGATCACGCCATTTTGAACCCTCCAACCGCTGTACAAAAGGGACAGAACTCTCCCTCCAACGCGCTGCCGTCATCAAAGAAGGGCAATGCATCACGTACCAAGCAATAAGGTACGTGTAAGGCAGCTCGACACGAGGGTTGGGACGCTTCACCGTCGGACTCCCCTCTGAGTCAACATACGGCTTTCCCTCGGAGTCTGCAGTTTTTGGTGGCTCGCAGAAACTCTTAGTGAGCGCCCGCAGCCCGCTCTGAATACCAGCCGCCACGGCCGGGAGAAGGGCTATGGGGTTCCCATGAGCCAGGAGCACCGCCGGGTACACCACGTCAGCAACAATGACTTCATGCGGCAGCGTGGGCACCACACAGCGCTTCAGCCACAGCATCAGAAAGCCCGCCAACAGCGCCCGATCGGAGATAGGAGTCCGGGCTTGATGGTGAAAGCTTTCAAAAACCAAGTCAGGGTCGAAACCGTCCTCGTTCGACTCCGTGGTGTAGAAGCTGTTCGGAGCCTGGTCGATCCTGTCTTCAATCTCCCTGTCAGAGCTGGGATCCAATCGGGTTATCCGATGGTCTTTGGTGTTGACATTATTGAACAAGTAACTGGCCCAAGACAGTTGCTTGACTCCCTGCGACCGCCATTTGGTTATCTGGCCGCAAATGTGGAAGTGACATAGCACTTCCCAGTAGGTCTCATATATGAGAGGAAACTCCTCCTTCACATAGCGAAGCTCCACAGCGGTCGGGACATATTCCTCATAGGGAATATCCCCTGTCGACAGCCCCGAGACCTCGTGCAGCTCGTGCAGAGCAAGGCCCATCTCTCCGACCGGAGTGAAGAACGTCCCCGTCGAAGGATTATAACGCTCTAGAATCCCGAAGAAGTTCTGAGAGCTTTGAGGGATCCCCCACTGCACGGCCCTGACTGCCGAGTACAGTCCCGCGCGCTTTAGCAGACCCCCGAGCTCGGTAAGGACAAAGCCGACCATTCTGCCCCACCAATAGTTCTCCGTGGAACGGACCCACCCCGGCGCACGGAACCCAACCGGGTTGTCACCCTCCGCCTCCATGAAGGCGTTGAGGAAGGTAGTGCCAAGTTGTGGTATCTCCCCAGCTGGAACCTCAGTCCTGCGCGACCCAGGGAAAAGGCCGATAACTGACCTGTCATGGCTATCATGACGGTATACTTTGTGGGAGCCCAAATCACCGAGAGTGACCTCGGGAACATATCGAGCAAGGTCCCATTCCATCTTCCGAGGGACGGACATATGCTGGAAGTAGGACAGCGGGAACATCCTCTCCATGTCCGGAAGAAAGAATCTTCCACCCTTTATTTGACGGAGCCATTTGTAAGTTCCGTCATACACGCTATGGCCGCCCTCGTGGATACGATCTCCGAAGAAGAAGGCAGGCTTCTCCAGCTTGATGCCAGCATCTGTTGTGAATGCTGCATCAGTCATAAACACCCGAAGAGTTCTCATGTCAACATTTGAGAGCCTCTCTCTGCGATCCGGTGACTTGTCAGCAGTCACAGGAACGGTCCTTTGTAATACAAAAGTCAAATCCCGGTCAGCACCACCTACATGACCAAAGTGGCACTTCTTGGCGAGTGAAGTAGCAGGGCGTGGCGCTGCAAAAAGAAAAGGACACTTAGTTAGATACTCTATCAAAAGCATAGAAAAAAATGCTAAGTGTTCACAATCCGAACGCAGAAGAGACACTGGACGCAGGAATTATCAAATCCGCGTCCAGACCTGCGCATCCACGCAGAAGAGACACTGGACGCAGGAATTATTAAATCCGCGTCCAGACCTGCGCATCCACGCAGAAGAGACACTGGACGCAGGAATTATTAAATCCGCGTCCAGACCTGCGCATCCACGCAGAAGAGGCACTGGACGCAGGAATTACCAAATCCGCGTCCAGACCTATGGGATCGGCGTCTCCATAACATCTCCTTGATGTCACTTCTGGGGTGCGAAAAGAAGAGAGTTATCCACCTTAACCTTTCCACTACCATAATCGCCAGAAGTTAAGGAGGGTAACTCCCTTCCTTTCACATCCCCAGATGTCGAAGTACTTGGACTCGGGTGCCAGATTCATCAAAATCAGCAGCTGATAAAACAGAACGCAAGGATCAAATCCGCGTTCTGTAAACTAAGTCCGCGTCTGAACCCTTCACAAATAGAAAATATTCTAAGTGAAGAATCTGAAGCGCAGGACTCAAGGGCGCGAGGGTCCAAACCCGCGCCTCGGTTATCATCCCAAAGACTGCGTCTGGGAATCAAACACGATTTGAAATTCACGTGTTAAGGGTTCTTAAAAGTTCTTTGAACTTTCTTTAATGGCGAAACTTCCGCCTAAGAGGCCTTTACCTTGGAGACCTGGGAGAACGACGTCCTGTGCAGAGGAGGAGCCGCCCCTCTGGGCCTCGGCGACGGTCGCCTTTGAGGACGATGCAGTTGGCTTAGTCTTGGGTGCCATTGATGTTCAGAAATCCGAGCAAGGAGATGAACAAGTTCGAAGATGAACAGAGAAGGAAATTCTTTTCTCAGCGAGTGCGTTCAGAGAAGAAGATGCATCTCTCCAACTGTTGCCTTTTATAGGCACAGGGATTCGCGAAGATACGCGGCGTGTGGCCCGGTAGACGCTGCAGCGAGTCGCCGCTTGACGCGTGTAACCAAATCATTTCTGAACGGAGAAGATCATGCGTCGCAACCCCGCCACGAGTCAGCAGTCGACACGTGGAGCAGTTCATTTAATGAACCAGGAAATCCGCGCGCCAAAAGGCGAAATTGCGCCGGTTCCCTAGGCCAGCTGGTGGCGTAATCATGACATGGCACAGAATTCGCGCCCAAAGAACGCACCTCCTCGATGGACATGCCACGTCAGCCTCTCCATGAATGCATTTGGAAGGTCGCGTCTCTCTAAGAAATTCGCGTCCTTCCAGTCTGGCCAAATATCGCGTCTGTCTTATGAAGATCAGTCGCGTCTCCATTGCCAAAGGACGCACATCGCGCCTTTACAGCAGTACCATCTCTGCTTTTTGAAAAAGAACCTGCGTTTGGCCTCCTGCTTCTGCAAAATCAGTTCAACAGTATACTGACGCAAGCAGACGACCAACCACTCCTGGCTTAAAGCGCGCCAGTGACAGACTAAAAGCAATCGGGGAGGTTTAGACTGTACATCTAAACACTCAACATGATCAACTCTGGGAGCTTCAAAGAGTTCAACAGTACACTCACGAAGACCAAATCCAGATAAGATCAAACTCAGAGCATCAACAGTCTAGTCATGAAGGCGAACTCAGCTAGAGTCCAAAGTATTTCGAAATCCGTCCCAGTTAACTGCGGAATGTCGAAAACTTTGGAGGGGGTTCCCCGACACCCTCTGGAGTAGTCCCTATCCCAAGAGGAGAGCTGAGAATGGTCAACACAGACCCTCACCAGCAGCAAGAGAAAGGCCTGGTACCTGTTCCCAACCCTCAGGGAGAAAGTCATGTGGGTTCATCCTGACCTTGTGGACAGCCAACAATGGACCACTGTGACTAGCAGGAAGTCCAAAGGCAAAGCTAAAGCCTCGTCTTGCAATGTGGTATGCGCCTCTTCTCGAGAAGCGGAGACTGATGTCCCTTCGCTAACCGACTCGGAAGAGGAGACAATAATTTTGGCTGCAGAACCCGGTCGGCTGGTGGCGGAAACCCGCTCAGGACAGCCCTACTTGAAACGGTATGGCGAAACAGCGGCAACCCCTCCACAGCCAACTGCAGAGCCAACCAAGCCCTCCACAAAGCAACCGGTGGAGAAACAGAAGGAGATTCGATTTTCTCGAGCCCTTCAAAAGGGCATCGCGGAAGGATCTACGGCGCCTTACCGTTTTGATGTCCTGGCTCAATTGGCCAACATCCCGGCGCGGATTACCCTGTATGAGCTTCTTAGGCTGTCGAAGTCAACTAGAGAAGCTCTACAAGAGGCTCTGGCAAATGCTGAGGTCTTCATGACCCAGGTGCCAAAGGAGGAAGATGTAGAGAAATTGTCTCCACACCTCCCAGAATGCCCCCTGCATCACCTTCACGGCAGAGGATATGCAAGTCAAAGGGAAACATGATCGACCCCTTTACTTCGCAGGGTATATTGGATCATCTGAGGTGAACCGCATCCAGGTAGATCCCGGGTCTGCATTGAGCATCATGCCTCGCAGGGTCATGCAACATCTCGGGATTCCTACTCACCGTTTGAGCCCTACCCAAACGACCATTTACGGTTCAATGCCAATAGTACCCGTCCAATGGGGAAGGTCAAGCTCAAATACCAGATTGGAGACCTAAGGTCAGAGGTGACATGCTACGTCATAGACGCTGACACCTCCTACAACTTGCTGCTGGGACGACCATGGATTCACCGCAACTCCATCGTTCCTTCTACTCTCCACCAAGTCATGAAATACATTGACGGGAGTGGAAAGGTGCGAACGTTGATTGCCGAGAGGCATCCGTTCAAGGGAGTGGAGAATTATTTCACAGATTCCCTCCTATATCAGGAATCTGTGGAAATAGATGAAGTCCTGCAATCAGAGGAACCAGACTCTGGCAATGAAGCCGACACCGAGCTGGAAGAAGATGAGTGTATGTGGGAGCTAGATCCACCTGTAACGGGTATTAATAAGCCCGATGTTGATAATACCTCCGCCGATGATGTAGGCGGTTGGTACATTAATGAAGAATTAGATTTAGCGTATTTTTCTGTGTTTGCTTCTGATTCAGTACCATCAGACACCAGCACCGAAGTAGATGATGATCTCTGGTCGGCAATGGGTGCTTTGACATCATTGCATGTACCAGTGAAATCGTCCTTCGAGACTTACCAAGATAATGGTAATGCGCAAGAATCTATATTCACGGTTCCAGCAAGACGGAAAGGCCAAAAAACCAATTCTTTTTGGGCGAATCTTGTCTGAACCAACGCCCCGCGAAGAATCAGAAGGCGAAGAGGAATCCCATCATTACGAACCAAAAGCACTTCGAATGATGAAACGCATGGGGTATGACTTGACAAGTGGACCCGGGTTGAACTTTGGCAAAGGAAGGAGAACACTACTTCGATCCTTTGTACCGAAAGGAAAAACACCCGATTATTATCATCGGACGCGCAGGGAGTTGGGCTATGTATCAACTCCGACTCCATCAGCCTCTGATTCCGGGGGCTCATTTGGCCATAAATACTCTTCAGGTACGTCATCATGGGAGTCAGATGCTAGTGTCGGCAACATCTTCAAAGAACTTTCGGTGAACATGATTTCAACAAGCCATCTGGAAGATGAAGATGAAGAAATGATCCAATCCGATACGGATCCTTGGATCAAACATTTAAATACTCTCTGGGACACCCGCTTTGAACAGCGCGAACCACCCACAGAAGACAAGGTTGTTCAGATCAATCTGGGGGATGAGGCCAACCCTAAGCCCATCTTCATAAGCGACGGCCTGTCACCGTCGGAGAAAAAGGATCTAATATCTCTTGTTCAAGAATATAAAGACGTCTTCGCCTGAAATTACGAAGACATGCCTGAACTTGATCCTCAAGTGGCTATGCACCGCCTCAACATCAATTCAGACGTAAAGCCTGTCAAACAACAACAGCGACGATTCCGCCCAGAGATAATGGAGGCGATTCAATCAGAAGTCAGAAAGCTTATAGATTCCGGCTTCATCAGGGAAGAACAACATCCCGACTGGGTAGCCAACATCGTCCCCGTTGCCAAGAAGAACGAAAGATCCGAATTTGCATCGATTTTCGTGATCTGAACGAGGCCTGTCCCAAGGACGACTTCCCACTGCCAATCACAGATGTCATGATTGACAATACATGTGGATTCGAACGAATGTCCTTCATGGACGGATTCTCAGGATATAATCAAATCAAGATGTATCCTGATGACAAAAAGCACACCTCCTTCAGGACACCATTGGGGGTCTACTGCTATACCGTCATGCCCTTCGGACTGAAGAATGCGGGGGCAACATATCAAAGGGCTATGAACGCCATTTTCCAGCAGCAAATGCGCAAAACAGTGGAATGCTATGTTGATGACATTGCGGTAAAACGCTAAAGGTGATCATATCACCGATCTAAAGGTTGTCTTCGACATCATGCGGGCCCATCAGTTGAAGATGAACCCTACCAAATCCTTCCTGGGGGTGGCCAACGGCAAGTTCCTAGGGTTTGTAGTGACTTCTATAGGAATTCATTTAGATCCGGAAAAGATTCGCGCTATCCAGGAGATGC
The DNA here is from genome assembly GCA_038442645.1 of Agave tequilana. Classification (NCBI taxonomy): domain Eukaryota; kingdom Viridiplantae; phylum Streptophyta; class Magnoliopsida; order Asparagales; family Asparagaceae; genus Agave; species Agave tequilana. The sequence continues at coordinate 38,816 of JAVJIF010029493.1, read as the reverse complement.
AACCCCCGAAGAATCTCAAGGAACTCAGGGGATTGTAAGGACGATTGGCGTACATCCGCAGGTTCATCTCAAACCTCTCCGGAAGATGCCAACCCTTCATTAAGCTAATGAAGAAGGGTGTCTCGTTCATTTGGGACGACGCTTGCCAACAAGCATTTGAGGAAATCAAGCAATACCTCACCCAACCACCAGTCCTTACAGTTCCGATATCCGGAAACCTTTCCTGGTATACGTCCGGGCAATGGATCATTCTTTGGGAGCTCTACTAGCTCAGCATGATGACCATGGACGTGAGCAAGCGATCTACTATCTGAGTAGAACAATGATCGGAGCCGAATATCGGTACAACCCGATCGAGAAGGATGTTTGGCACTGGTGTTCGCCATTCAGAAAATGCGACACTATCTGGCAGGCCAAACCATAAATGTCATATCAAAAGTCAACCACTTGAGGTTACTCATGACAAAGGCTTCATCGCTAAATGGCCGACTGGCAAAATGGGCCATATTGTTATCTCAATATGAGATGCACTTTTTACCACAGAAGGCCATTAAAGGACAAGCGGTGGCGGATTTCCTGGCTGAGCATCCAGATCCGAGGGAAACCAAACTTTACGACGATCTCCCAGATGAGGTCGCTGAAGTCTGCCTAACTCAGACATCGTTCGAAAGTCAAGTGTGGCAACTCTTCTTTGACGGTGCATCCAGAACAAGCCCAAAAGGACACATCGTAGCGGGGATAGGAGTAGTACTCGTCTCGCCACAGGACTATGTGATTCCCCGAGCCGTCTCGCTAACTGAGCCTTGCTCCAACAATGTAGCGGAGTACAACGCTCTTTTGATTGGGATGCAGTTCGCCGATGAGATTGGCGTTAAAAATCTTGAGGCATATGGCGACTCTAAACTCATCGTCAGCCAAGTTCGCGGGGAGTACGAGGTCAGACATGAGGACCTAGTACCCTACTACAACGCAACTATCCACATGGCCGAGAGGTTCACAAACTTCTACATCGATCATGTACCGCGCAGGCAAAATGCGCATGCAGATGCACTGGCGTCCCTCGCGGCCTCCTTAGCTCTTCCAGCTGGAGCGATGGAGAAAGTATTCGTCTACAGCCACGACCTGTATTGCCCGAGAACTGCCCTCGAAGACTATCAGGAGTCAAAGGGAGAGTGTCAAGGCAAAGAAGCGCTGGAATTGTCAACCGGGCCAGAGCTTAAAGACTGGCGATTCCCCTATATCGACTATGTCTTGTATGGCATCCTGCCTGAGGACGCTGATAGGTAGTGAAAAATGCATAATTGTCATCATATATACCATCGCATTTGCACATTTATTCATATTATAATGCACATTTATTAATATTTCTTTATTTAATATGTGCAGGCCTCAAATTATCAAGTTAATAAAGAATAAAGCTTAAAGAGCCCAAAAGCCCAGATCCAAGCCCATGTTTGAAGCCCAGGTGAAGAAGCGCAAATACAAAGATTCAAAATGCAAAAACAAGGGCTAAAAGTTGCAAATATCAGAAATTAGGGAAGGATAGACTTCTATCCAACCCTAAACACCTGCAAGATAAGGATAAAAGGCCAAGATTAAGAGGAATTTCGTAGAGAGAAGATTTGAAGAAATCTGGATTAAGGGTAACTTGATTACCAAGTTATCTCGAAAATCCAGATTTAAAGGCCAGGATCTCACTTCTGGAAGCAGGCACCCATTTGGACGGACCAGGAGAGGCCACGCGCCGAAGCGCGTGGCCAGAAGACACCAAAGTGCCGCGGAAACACGGCAAAAGCCGCGCATCCGCGGCAGTTTGGATAGAGATGGGTACCAGATTTCGTTGGCACTTCTATCCGGGACTCCTCTACATTCTGCACTATAAATATCCGTGCAGTCGCAACAGGGAGGGGCATGCAGAGACGATTAGGGTTTTCTTTAGCCATTTTTATTAAAGTTGTAATTTTTATTCATGCTATTTGTGGAGAAGAAGGAGACGATTGTGTAACCAGATTCATCGAAATAAAAAGGTCACTCTTTTGTTCTCTTTTAATTTCTGCACTTTATTTCTTTTTGTCATCTCTCGTGTTTTAATCTTCGATCTCTTCTTGTTTTCGTTTTTCTTTCTTTTGTAATCTCTCTCATAAAAATAAAAAAAAATAAATATTGAAAAGATAAAAATAATTATGAAGAACTAATCATCTTAGTGGTTTGCTGATTTTCTTGAAGCAACCCTAGATGCAATTAAAACTTGATCAGATTAATGAACATCACTAGAAACTCTAGGTTTAAAGAAAATCAGCAAACCACTAAGATGATTAGTTCTTCATAATTATTTTTATCTTTTCAATATTTATTTTTTTTATTTTTATGAGAGAGATTGCAAAAGAAAGAAAAACGAAAACAAGAAGAGATCGAAGATTAAAACACGAGAGATGACAAAAAGAAATAAAGTGCAGAAATTAAAAGAGAACAAAAGAGTGACCTTTTTATTTCGATGAATCTGGTTACACAATCGTCTCCTTCTTCTCCACAAATAGCATGAATAAAAATTACAACTTTAATAAAAGTGGCTAAAGAAAACCCTAATCGTCTCTGCATGCCCCTCCCTGTTGCGACTGCACGGATATTTATAGTGCAGAATGTAGAGGAGTCCCGGATAGAAGTGCCAACGAAATCTGGTACCCATCTCTATCCAAACTGCCGCGGATGCGCGGCTTTTGCCGTGTTTCCGCGGCACTTTGGTGTCTTCTGGCCACGCGCTTCGGCGCGTGGCCTCTCCTGATCCGTCCAAATGGGTGCCTGCTTCCAGAAGTGAGATCCTGGCCTTTAAATCTGGATTTTCGAGATAACTTGGTAATCAAGTTACCCTTAATCCAGATTTCTTCAAATCTTCTCTCTACGAATTCCTCTTAATCTTGGCCTTTTATCCTTATCTTGCAGGTGTTTAGGGTTGGATAGAAGTCTATCCTTCCCTAATTTCTGATATTTGCAACTTTTAGCCCTTGTATTTGCATTTTGAATCTTTGTATTTGCGCTTCTTCACCTGGGCTTCAAACATGGGCTTGGATCTGGGCTTTTGGGCTCTTTAAGCTTTATTCTTTATTAACTTGATAATTTGAGGCCTGCACATATTAAATAAAGAAATATTAATAAATGTGCATTATAATATGAATAAATGTGCAAATGCGATGGTATATATGATGACAATTATGCATTTTTCACTACCTATCACACCCCCACACTTATCTTTTTGCTCGTCCTCGAGTAAAAATCAAAAAGAAAGAGAAAAATCTAACCTAGCTAACTCACTTTCGTAGGAATCACGGTTGCACTTAGCATGTGCAACAAGCCGTTAAACCCCTAGGTTACCCTAGAGGACGAGTGTTGTCTCGTGAGGGTTTTCAGCGGATTACACCCACAAAATCCATAAAAAGGAGGTATTCGAATTATATTTGAAGAGACTAAGTAGTCTATAAGTTTTAGGATCCTTATTTTTATTCATTCCTCAAACCTAGTCTTAATAAAGTCAATTGTTATTCATTTTAGGTAAGAATTAACAATTGAATTTCTAATATAGTCTTTTTCGTTACCAAAAGTCATACGCACCCTTGTGAATCTAGGAATTCCTTAACTTGGACTCTCATGCCTCTTTATTATTTTTATAACATCATCTAATTTTCTTTCGTATAAGTATCAAGGCTTCTTGAGGCCCTCATACCTAACTAATTGATTATTAGATGTGTTAATACATATATTATATTTCTTAGTTTTCTTAGGCTTTCTAATCCACCCATGTAACGAACTTAAGTCGATGACTCCCAAATCGGTTGGCTTTAGGGCACCAGGTGAGAAAACACCCCGCGGACTCAAATTCGAGTGAACTAGGCCCCAAAACTAAGGACTTTATTTTATTTACTCACCTTTAGGCATGAATACTTATGCTTCTTGAGGCACATGTATCAGCTTAATTGGTGATTTTTTTTTTCTTTTTTTTTTTTATATGAGGCACAAGGTCTTTGTCTTAGAATCCTAGATATGCATTTGGTATGCACATTTCATTAAGGTAAAAATCAAGACTAATTATTTATTCAATTTCTCTCCTATACCTAAAATTTAAACAATTTATTTATTTTGACCAAGTTTTTAGAAATCCTAATCATGATTTTCCTAATCCTTAAAACTAACTTAGATTTCTTTCAAAAATAAGTCAAAATACTGTCCTTTTTATAAAAAATTTTTTATATTTTTTTTTATTTATTTATTTTTTTTTTTATTTATTTATTTATTTTTTATTTTATATACCCTTCCCCCACACTTATTTCATGCATTGTCCCTAATGTATGAATGAAATGTATGCATGCATGAACTGGCAGAACGATCAATTACCGATACAGTGGGTCGGAAAGACCCATGGCCACATTAACTTCCGGTACCGACTCCAAAAATATCTTAAGACGTTGACCATTTACCTTGAATGCATTGCCATTTTTGGGATCGTAGATCTCTATGGCTCCGTGTGGAAACACCGTCTTAACAATGAATGGTCCTGTCCATCTTGACTTCAATTTGCCGGGAAAGAGATGAAGTCTAGAGCTGTAAAGTAAAACTTTTTGTCCTTGGACAAAAGTTTTTCTCGTGATGAATTTATCGTGAAAAACCTTAACTCTATCCTTCGCAATCTTTGCATTCTCGTATGCATCATTCCTCAACTCCTCTAGTTCAGAAATTTGTAATTTCCGAAACTCACCGGCCTTATCGAAATCGAAATTTAGCTGCTTAATTGCCCAAAGGGCCCGGTGTTCTAGCTCGACAGGAAGGTGGCAAGCCTTTCCAAAGACCAGTCTGTAGGGAGACATTCCTAGAATCGTCTTAAAGGCAGTCCTATATGCCCATAGGGCATCCACCAGTTTGGTGGACCAGTCCTTCCTATTCTGATTCACAGTCTTCTCCAAAATGAGCTTGACTTGTCTATTAGAAACTTCTACCTGCCCGCTAGTTTGAGGATGGTAGGGCGTAGACAACTTGTGAGTAATGGCATATTTTCGCATAAGAGCTTCAAAAGTTCTATTGCAAAAATGTGTGCCATTGTCGCTAATGATGGCTCGAGGGATTCCAAAGCGTGAGATGATATTATCTTTCAAGAATTTGACAACAACTTTGTTGTCATTTGTCTTGCAAGGGACAGCTTCTACCCACTTCGACACATAGTCTACGGCCAACAAGATGTATTGGTGCCCAAACGAATTAGGGAAGGGTCCCATAAAATCAATGCCCCATACGTCGAAAAGTTCTACTTCTAGAATGAGATTTAGGGGCATCATATTTCGTTTGGAAATTCTTCCTATCATTTGACATCTTGTGCAAGTCTTGCAATACTCAAATGCATCTCTAAACACAGTTGGCCAATAAAAGCCACTTTGCAGAATTTTCTCGGCAGTTTTGCGGGGACCAAAATGTCCACCGCAAGCGAACTCATGACAAAAAGCTAGCACGCTTCTAGTCTCCTCGTCGGGGACACATCTCCTAATGATTTGGTCGCTACAATATTTGAAAAGATAAGGATCTTCCCACATGTAATACCGAACTTGAGACAAGAATCGGTATCTATCCTGTTTGGACCAACTAGGTGGTGTTTGGTTTGTGACTAAGTAATTTACTATGTCAGCAAACCAAGGTTCCTTAGAGATGGCTAGAAGTTGCTCATCGGGAAAATTGTCATTGATGGGCAGCTCGACAGAAGGTGCGTTGGGCACACGAGAGAGATGGTCAGCTACGACATTTTCGACACCTTTTTTATCTCGAATTTCGAGATCAAATTCTTGAAGTAGAAGGATCCAACGAATGAGTCGGGCCTTCGCATCTTTCTTAAGCATAAGGTATCGCAGAGCAGAATGGTCAGTGAAGATCGTGGTCTTAGTCCCAAGTAGGTATGGACGGAATTTCTCCAAAGCGAACACTACTGCCAAGAATTCCTTCTCGGTGGTAGTATAGTTCATTTGGGCCTCATTAAGCGTCCTACTCGAATAGTAGATCACGTGCTGCTTATTGTCCTTACGCTGTCCTAAGACAGCACCTATCGCAAAATCAGAAGCGTCACACATGATCTCAAAAGGCTTGGACCAGTCCGGAGGTGAGATGATAGGGGCAGATATAAGTTCCACTTTCAATTTCTCCCAAGCACTATGGCACCTATCATCAAAGATGAAGGACACGTCCTTAGCTAGAAGGTTTGTAAGGGGTCTAGCAATTTTGCTAAAGTCCTTAATGAACCTACGATAAAATCCGGCGTGTCCTAAAAAGGATCGAATGTCCTTCACGCATCGAGGAAGTGGAAGTTTCGCAATGATTTCCACTTTGGCCTTGTCTACCTTAATCCCTTCCCTAGATATCTCATGACCTAGGACAATCCCTTGTTGCACCATGAAGTGACACTTTTCCCAATTGAGGGTCAAGTTCTTCTCGGTGCACCTACTCAGCACTAGCTCCAAATGATGGAGACACTGGTCAAATGAATTTCCATAGACTGAGAAGTCGTCCATGAAAATCTCTAGGAAACGCTCGACCATATCAGAAAACAAGCTTAACATACAACGTTGGAATGTGGCGGGGGCATTGCATAGGCCGAAAGGCATTCGACGGTAAGCAAATGTCCCAAATGGACACGTGAACGTTGTTTTCTCTTGATCCTCCGGGGCTATAGGGATTTGGTTATACCCTGAATACCCATCCAAAAAGCAGTAATACTCATGACCTGCTAATCTTTCCAACATTTGATCGATGAAAGGGAGGGGAAAATGATCTTTCCTAGTGGCTGCATTCAACTTACGGTAGTCTATGCATACTCTCACCTTGGTAGGCAATCGTGTTTGCACTAACTCATGTTTGTCGTTCTCTACCACTGTAAAGCTAGACTTCTTAGGGACCACGTGCATTGGGCTAACCCATTCGCTATCGGAAATGGAATAAATTATCCCATTATCTAACAGTTTTACTATCTCGGCTTGTACAGCCTCCTGCATAAGTGGGTTTAGTCTACGCTGTGGATCCCTTTTCGGTCTAGTCCCTTCCTCAAGATGAATACGATGCTGGACTATCGTAGGGCTCAGTCCCTTAATATCTGCCATAGTCCAACCAATGGCTTCCCTATGTCTCCTAAGGGTTGCCAGCAGGTCCTCCTCTTGCCTATTGGTCAAATTAGATGCAACTATGACCGGTAGCGTCTCTTGTTCACCTAGGTAGGCGTACTTAAGATGTTTGGGCAAGGCTTTTAACTCCAAAGAAGGAGTTGGCTCAATGGGTGGCGGTGTGATGCTAGAATCTCCCATTTCTATAGAACTCAGATTTAATTCTCATTCGATCTCATCAAGGCTAAGATCACTTGTTTCTAACTCTTCCTCTTTCTCTGACTCAAATATGATCTCATCATTATGCTCACTCGTCATGTTCTCAATGGAGTTAACCTGAAAGGGTTGGTCGGTCACATCGTAGGGATGCTTACCTAGGTTGAAAACATTGACTTCCTTGGTCATATCCCCAAAAGTCAGTCTCATGGAACCGTTTCTACAATTTATAATTGCATTAGCGGTTGCTAGGAACGGTCTTCCTAAGATAACGGGAGTTTTTGGGACCTAGGATTAGACACAGGTTGTGTCTCTAAGACAATGAAATCGACCGGGTAAATGAATTCTCCAACCCGTATGAGAACGTCATTGATCTCTCCCTTTGGAACTTTGATAGAGCGGTCAGCCAACTGAATAGTAACTTGGGTCGGGTTGAGTTCACCTAATCCAAGTTGTTGATACACGGAGAAAGGGAGCAAATTGATGCTGGCTCCTAAATCGAGGAGTGCTCGATTGATTTCGGCTCGACCTATGGTGCAAGAAATGGTGGGGCAACCTGGGTCCTTATACTTGATAGGGATCTGGTTGGACAGTAGCTCACTAATGTTAGTGGCTAGAAAAACCTTCTTAGGCACATTAGTCTTTCTTTTCTTAGTGCACATGTCCTTAATGAATTTGGCATAACTAGGGACCTGTTGGATTGCATCAAGAAGTGGAATGTTGAGCCTAACTTGATTGAACACCTCTAATAATTTCTCCATGTGTGCATTGTTGTTGCATTCTAAGCCTATTTGGAAATGGAGCTACAGGCTGGTGCAACTGATCTGCTGACTTTTCAGCTTCAGTTTCCTTGGGACTGGATGGAGAAGGAGTGGAGCTAGATGGAATGGAAGTGGAGCTAGATGGAATGGATGGCTGAGATGGATCCGATGGCATAGATACTTGATTATCAACTTGTTTCCCCGATCTGAGTGTATGAACCATGTGACACTGATTTGGGTCTTGAGCCTCATTGGCTGGCCTAGGATTCCTAGGATTTGGCAATGGTTGACTCGGTAGGGTACCCCTCTGTCTCTCTTGCTGGTTCAATTGGAGCTCTATCCTACTTAGGACTTGAGCCAGCGTGTCTTGTCTTTTGACTAGGGTATCCACCTTTCTTTCCAAATTTGAAAGTCTTGTCTCCATTTGTGAATTTTGGAAAGACGGTGGAGGATTTTGACTAGGGAAATTTTGTTGATAGGGCGGATTTTGGAAGTTGTTGGAGAATTTGGGCCTCACTTGATCATTGTTGCTTGGGCCCCATGAAAATTGGGATGGTTTCTCCAACCGGGATTGTAGGTCGGTGCATAAGGATTGTTGGCGGGCCTTGTGAAGGCCGCACTCATATGTTCGGGCAAGCTTTGATGCGCGATGAAAACAGGACATTCCTCGAACACATGGTTCATATCTTGACAATAAGTACAGCCCGCCGAAGATGTTGGGCTGACTTGGTTCACAGAGACTGGCTCTTTCGTTTCAAGAGCCTCTAGTCTACGCATAACAGCAGCTAACTTAGCATCGGTTGCTACGTTGGCCTCAATGGAATGGATACCTCCTTTAGAAGAAGTAGGGTCATTAGTTCTAGATTTTTCAGGAGTAGGGTCCCATTGGATGGATTTTTCAGCTAATTCCTCAAACAATGTCCATCCTTCATCTTCATTCTTTTGCAGAAATCCTCCTTGACACATGGATTCTAACAGTGTTTTAGTAGAATAATCTAATCCATCATAGAGAACTTGGCAAAGTCGCCATTTCTCTATCCCATGGTGAGGACATTGGGCAAGGAGATCCTTAAAACGCTCGAAGTATTTCCAAAAAGGTTCATTGGCTGTTTGCTTAAACTGGAGGATATTCTTCCTAATCAGTGCAGTCTTGTGAATGGGATAAAATTTCTTTAAGAAGGCCTTAATGAAATTATCCCAAGAAGATATAGAACCGGCCTCTAGACTGTAGAGCCATTTCTTTGCTAAATCCTTCAAAGCAAAGGGGATAAACCTAAGTTTGATAGCATCGTCTCCTAACTTAGGCATATTCATTATTTGACATACTTCTTCAAATTCCCTTATGAAGAAGTATGCATCCTCAGATTCAAGTCCATGAAATTTGGGAAGAGTGTTGATGTATTGTGGCTTGAGTTCATATGGGTCAACACTTTCGATAGTGAGCTGGATGCAAGAAGGAAGAGAGGTTCTAATAGGATAGAACCTATCTTGGAGTGACTGTGGTTGTGCCATGTGTGAGTCGGGCTTGAGCTCGGGTGGTGAACTAGTTCTAGTTAGCCTGGATGTGAGTGGGTCTCTCGACCAAGCGGTCATGCACAATCAGCAAACAAGTTCACCCAATCAATCAAAAAGAAAAAGAAAAACAAACAAAAATCCTATTCTAGGGTTATCCTTGACCTAGACGACTCCTAACTTTAGACTGTCCTTAGGAGGTCTATTGTCGACGTCAACCACGAGCTAATCGGCCAGTTCAGGGCAAGACCGGTGGGAGGTTTTCCGTCAGAGACGTTCCTTAATTAAATAACCACCATTCTTCGGGCTTTCGGCCCTCAATCCCTTCGCTAGACACCGATTTGGCAAGGGTTAATTTCGAACAACTTTCCTTCTTCGGTCAATCTCCTATTGAGTCCGAGTTACCTTAGGGCCAACGTCTAGTTAAGTTTTAATTAGGGTTAGGGTTGTGAGTGTGACTGGTATGATTTTGTGGGCCAAGGAAGGGTGATGAAATCCCCACCTTATCTTTGTTATGGGTTATGCCCTTAAAATGGATTAGTGTACGTGTAAAGCGGTAGAAAAGTAATCACTCAAGAAAGCGGTAAACAACCAAGAGTGCTTCCTAATCTATATGCTATGCAAACGTACCTTGTCGCCAACACTCTTCAACAGAATTAAAGAATAAAAATAGACACGTGCCCTAAAATGCAAGAGTCTAAAAAAATATTTTTTTTTATTTTTTTTCAACAAATAGGTTAATGTTAATTATTAGCAGTTGCAGTGTGATCACAGAGAGATAATAACACAGCAGAAAATATACTTTTGCACTGCAGAGCAACCTGCAGAAAAATCCGTCAGTAGTGCACTACAAGTGCCGCGGATTCGCGGCTTTTGCCGCGTTTCTGCGGCAAACTTGTAGGTCCAAGTGCTCTGCCTTCGAGGGCAGAGGCACTGGATAGCTATATGTGCTTTCTGCTGCTCTGATTTTGTTTCCTGTTCTCTGTACCTGCAACAGAAAAGAAAGAATGATTAGAACGAGGAAATCGTGCCGTTCCTTCCCCGGCAACGGCGCCAAAATTTGATTGAGATTAAAATAGAGTTCAGATTGTCTTAGTCTCAATGCGAATCCGCTGTAGCAAGGGCTCGAGCGGGTCGTGATCCTCAGGGAAGGATGCGATGAAAGCGTTTCGACTCGATTCCTCTGTATCTTCAAAAATAAGAGAGAGAGATTAGATCTTGTGGTAGAAAATTAGCAAAACCATCTCTTTTACATATTTTCATCTCAAGATCTAATCTCTCTCTCTTATTTTTGAAGATACAGAGGAATCGAGTCGAAACGCTTTCATCGCATCCTTCCCTGAGGATCACGACCCGCTCGAGCCCTTGCTACAGCGGATTCGCATTGAGACTAAGACAATCTGAACTCTATTTTAATCTCAATCAGACGCCAAGGAAATGGCTGCCATTCGAAGGAAAGCCCCTAAATTTTACTACAATGCGATTACACGAACATTGTATCGTCGATCGCATGACGGGATCTTGCTCCGGTGCCTCTCACCAAAAGAGGCTCAAGAGGTATTGAAAGAAGCCCACAACGGCATGTGTGGAGCCCACCAACCCGGCCCAAAACTTGCATATCGACTCCAAAGGTTGGGTTACTATTGGCCCAAGATGATTGCCGACGCCGTCACCTATGCCAAAAGATGTCACGCCTGCCAAATGCATGGCGATTTCATCCATCAAGGACCAGAGTACCTCCGCTCTACGACCTCTACCTGGCCATTCGAAATGTGGGGGATGGATGTAGTTGGCCCTATCAGCCCACCATCATCAAAAGGACGTCGGTTCATTTTGGCAATAACCGATTACTTCTCCAAATGGGCTGAGGCCGTTCCTTTGAAGGAGGTAAAATCGTCTAACGTGATCAAGTTCGTAAAGCATCACGTCATTTACCGTTTTGGTGTACCTCGGCGAATTGTCCATGACAATGGACCCCAGTTCATCAGCCAGGCTTTCCAGAGATTCTGCGCCAAGTTCAGAATCCAGAGTGTGTCCTCAACGGCATACTACCCTGCCGCTAATGGCCTCGCAGAAGCTTTCAACAAACTATTGGCAAGCTTCTCAAGAAATTCGTCTCAAAAAGTCAACGTGATTGGGACGACAAGCTGGGTGAATGCTTATGGGCTTACCGCACAACTGTCCGAACCCCGACTAAAGCCACGCCATTTTCTTTGGTATATGGGTGTGAAGCCGTGCTTCCACTAGAAATCCAAATTCCATCTCTACGCGTTGCTTGACAGCAGAGATGACAACAGAGGAGAAGCATCGACAGCGACTCCAAGAATTGGAAGCCTTAGATGATAAGCGTCTGCAGGCCCAACAACAAATCGAGCTCTACCAGGCTCGAATTACCAGAGCCTTCAACAAGAAAGTTAAAATGCGAACTTTCAAGAAAGGCGATCTTGTCTTAGCCGTCAGAAGACCCATGGTAATGACGCACAAGACAAAAGGAAAATTCTAACCCAAATGGGAAGGACCATTCGTAGTAGAGTCAGTCTACTCAAATGGATCGTATCGCCTCATAACTTCAAATGGCGATACACTCATGATGCCGATCAACGGTAGATTTTTGAAGAAGTACTATCCTTAATAGTACTCCTCCCCCGATCAAGTTAAAAGTACACCTCTGATCAAAATAAGAAGAGCTTCCCCTTGATCCGACGCCTCCGACGGCTAAGGATAGAGGAAAACGTTGGCTTTTAAGCCCAACATAAATCTTCAACAACCCATCATGCTGAGGGGAATAGCATGGCTAGCCCAACTCAAACGGTAGTTGGTAAAGGTATATCAAACCCGTTGATAGCTGAGGATTTGCTAAAAATCCTAAGGGACATGTTCCCCTTTGATCCGACGCCTCCGATGGCTAAGGATAGAGGAAAACGTTGGCTTTTAAGCCCAACATAAATCTTCGACAACTCATCATGCTGAGGGGAAGAGCATGGCTAGCCCAACTCAAACGGTAGTTGGTAAAGGCACCTCAAATCCGTTGATAGCTGAGGGTTTGCTAAAAATCCTAAGTGGACTCAAATCCACTCTCCCCTCCAAAATCCCTTACCAATTCTCATCCACCGAATGGTAGGTCTACAAAATACAGTTGTTGTCAAGTTAACACTATACCTCTGACATTCCAAACTCCACTTGTCAATTCTCATCAATAGAATGACAAGTCCTCAAAATTGCTCATATCGCAAATCAATAATTGCCAAGTTAACACTATACCTCTGACATTCCAAACTCCACTTGTCAATTCTCATCAATAGAATGACAGGTCCTCAAATTGCTCATATCGCAAATCAATTTCTGTCAAGTTAATATCACACCTCTGACAAATTACTGTTAAGTTAACATTACACTTCTAACGGTAATCAAGTTGCTGTCAAGTTTAATATTAAACCTCTGACAGTCACCTTTTCTTCAGACTTCCATATCAAAGCTGAAATGAACGATGCTAAGTTTAACACTACACCTCTAGCATCTAAGTCATTGTTAAGTTCAACAATACACCTATGACAATGAATTTCCCTCGAACTTCTGTATCGGAGTCGAGATGACCAATGCCAAGTTCAACATTACACCTCTAGCATTACCCTCACTGTCAAGTTAAAAATCACACCTATGTCAGTGACACTTCTGTTTTCCCAAATGAAACTGAAGTATTTCTGAGTCAGGTTAATATCACACCTCTGACTCACATCCTTGTCAGGTTAATATCATATTTCTGACAGGACTACATTCAACCCGTTAAGTTAACATCACACCTCTAACGGTGAAAACCGTCTTAGATTCCCCGCGGATCTAGACTCACTTGCTATTCTCTTCAACAGAATAACAAGTCTACCTAAACACATTGTTAGGTTAATATTACACCATTAACAGTGTTTTCCTTCAAATCCCCAGCTGAGCTTAATCAAGTGAATCCTAAACCTTGATAAAGGCCCATTTTCCCTGGGGGTACGAGTTTCACTTGTCATTCTCATCAATAGATTGACAGGTCCACAAAATTATCCTATCTCTTGTCAAGTTAATATTACACCTCTGACAGCATTGGGGAGTTCCAAAATAGGATTTCTCTCTAAAAAGTTTGACTGTTTAAAATTATCATCATAGTTTTGACAAGTCAAAGTCCTTTGCTTTTCTATGCGTCTGACCAAAAAAAAAGTTCAAGACAATAGAAGGAGAAAAAGAAAAGTGTCACTTTTATTTATGTCTAGACACATGAAAGTGATACAAAAACGCTCTCTTATACAATAAGATTGAGTGTTACAGTTAAGGAGTACAAAGAAGTCTCTCTCTCTTTCAGAGGTTGCACTCGCTCCTCAGCTGCATGTTATTCCGAGTACAGGATGCTTGGAAGGACGCCAAAGCAGGATCGGATACTGTGGCAACGATCGGGAACTGATTGCACTTCAATGCATGACGTAAACATCGAAAGAGTCCATCCTTGACTAAGAGCAATGGTGTTCTTGAGGTCCGGTGGCAGCAGAATCCTTCGATTCCACCTGACCATCCGAAGTGGCGGGTTATGATCCTTCCTGATGAACATCTCTTCCACTAGAAGCTCGTCCAGTGAGCATGGAGTTTCCTCGATGTCACTTCTGAGGTGAGAGAGGAGGTTTGAGACCTCACAGGGGATGCTACCCACCACTGTATCCACTGCAACCCCCGCCGCCGTACCCACTCTGACCATGCCATGCCAAGAGGCATGACCGGTGCATTGAATCCAAAGAGATCTTGGCGAGTGTCAGGGCCTATGACTTCTTCTCCAATGGTCGACCGTCGAACAAGTTCGCTGGCCGATATATTCTCCCAAGGGCCCAACGACATGAAAAGGGATGATTAAGCCTACCTGCAAAAAGCAAAAGTTAGGAGATCTGGAACTTAGTATATTTCAACAAGAAAGATTGAGTGACAGACGCAGCTATTGCGAAAAGATTAAGACGCAGGAATGACCCGCGCAGTGAGCTAAACTTCTGCGGCGGCAGAAACAGACGCGATCAAAGCTGTGATACACACAGAGCTTGAACGCAGTCCAATTTTGCACCCACATCTAAAAATGAGACGCGAAGATCATCAGAATCTGCGTCCAGATCCAAAGATCGCGAGGCTAGCATGGAACCCGCGCTTTTGAAAGTCCAAGACTTATGAAAAATTCTAAGTATTGGATTCAGATGCGAGATTCATAAGAACCAGCATCTGATTTCACAGGACGCAAGAGTTACAAGAAATCTGCGTCTGAATCTTTCACACTTAGAAATATTCTAAGTGCTGAATCCAAAACGCAGGGTTCACTCGGGCCCTATGTGAAAGTACACCTAGAGGGGGGGTGAATAGGTGTAAATGCTAATCTAAGGCTAAATGCAAACTCTAATGCTCTAAAAACGGAAGCTAATGCAAGTGTTGGACAAACTAATACAATTCAACAAGTGTAGCCGAATTCCCCTTGCGAGGCTCTGAACTAACTCCTCTTGATTCCCCTTAAAATGGGTTGAGGTGCTATGTGAAGCTCTTGTTGGATGAGTATAAGTTAGGCACACACACACAAGCAATCCAAGCAATCAAGGATATAGCAATACAATGCACACAATTAAGCCAAGCAAGTATAGATGAATTGCAATAGAAATATATGCAAGGCAATATGAAACAATGCTCAAAACACAAGCAAGTATATATGATGATATGAATGGATGATGCTTGCACAAATGTAAAAAGAGTAGAGTTGAGAGAAATTGGATCAAACGCAAAGACCAAGATGTGTTTCGAGGTTCGAGCCCCTAGCTCTACATCCCCGCCTACACCACCGTGTAGGATTTCCCAATCCACTATAGTAGTACCAAACTCCTCTCTCAACCTTACAAAGCCACCGAGGCTATACAACCACAATCCACACCTCTACCGAAGAGGTATACGGCCCGTAGCCGAAATACAACAAACCCACAACCTCTACCGAAGAGGCTCACAACAAACTCAATCACCCGATCACCTCTACCTAAGAGGGATTCACAAATAACAAGGGTGTTTTACAATAAAGAGGTTTACAACAACAACCTCAAACACTTCTCTTTCTTTTTCTCTTTTCTTTTTCCACACAAAACAAAGATCCTAATAACTTAGGATAGAAGATATAGCTCAAGTGGAAACTAAGTGTTTTGGAAACAAGCAACAAAGAAAAATACTTGGGAAAATTCTTGCCAAAAGATATAGAATGAAAATCAACACAAATATCCCAAATCCTATTTTCTTTGATTTTCCAAAAACACAAAACAAATAAAGATGAATCACTTTTAGCACTTAAACTCTTTTGAAAACAATTTTAAAACAATGAAAAAGATCTGGAAAAACTAGCACAAAAATCTTAACCAAAAACTCCAAACAATGGGGTTTATATAGCCCCTATACAAAACTAGCCGTTAGGCTGACGTGTCAGCCTGACAGGCGGTCGGTCGACTGGCCGGTCGACCGTCCAACGGCTATTTTTGACCGTTGACAGCTGCCGGTCGACTGGTAACAACCCGAGACCAAACCTGTTTCAGTACAGTCGACTGGCCGGTCGACTGGCCGACGTGCACAGTTTTGTGCACGTCCGGTCGACTGGTCGGTCGACTGGCCGCTTGGCCCAGTCGACTGTCCCAGTCGACTGGCCCAACCTGGCAGACAGCAAAAATAGGTCAGGTTGGAACGCATTTTTGAGGTCTAAAACGTTCGAATTTGGAAATAAGTATATAAGATGAAGTTGTAGATATTGAAGTCTACTTTCTAATGCAACTTAAATCAAATCAATATCAATTCAGAATTAAAAGTTATCAATAAAATACTAAAAGGTGTCAAAACAGAAACTGTAAACTGTTTTCAGAACAAGAACAGATTTCAACCAAATATTTGACAACTTTAAAATTAGAATCAGGAAATGGTTATTAAATAAGAAATTTAGATCTGAAAGTTATCTTTGAGATGAAAGTTAAATCATGTTATTTGAATATAAAAATAAAAAGTTATGATAATAACTATAGAAGGGTGTCAAGCCTTGAAATCCAAAACCGATTCAATCAAAAACCAAACATGTATTTTTATCAAACATGATTTTCCAAACATGAATAGAAATATCAAAATAAGTTTATCTTGAAGGTTAACGCATGTATGTATAGAAAGAAATCATCTACTATACATATAGAATATGAAAACTTGTTTTGATCAAACTATTCATGAAAACCAAATATCAAAACATAAAACTTGTGTGTTGTGCACTTGAGCATATCAACTAAACTAAGCTTTACAAATGGATCTAAAAACTCTATCTAAACTAGGATACCTAAGTCTTACTTGTAGATCTTCTATCTTCAAGTAGACTAGCTCCCAAACCGTGATCTTTCAAGTGCAAAGGTATAATCTTGAAGCTTGGTACCGGAATCACCATGATATGCTTCCAAACCCTTGTTGAAGCTAATCATCAAAACTAATAACTGCTAATGATCTGAAACTTAGAAACACAAGATTATTAGTAAACATAACTACATGAGTGAGTCATCATCAAAACTAGAGTGGAAGGCCTTTGGGCCAACAATCTCCCCCTTTTTGATGATGACAAAACTCATGGAGTTATATATGCATGGATTAAAGTTAAGCTTCAAAGAAGCTCCCCCTTAACTCATGCATCATATAAACATGGTGCTCTAGATACTAATGGAATATTCAACATAAAGCATGTTCTAGATACCAATTAAAATAAGCAAACAACCAAACATATATGCAAACACAAGGAAGACATGCATATATAAAACACAAAACACAAATTCTTCTCCCCCTTTTTGTCAATCATCAACAAAGGGGTAAAAAACATAAAAACAAATTTTTTCTCCCCCTTTTTGTTAAAAACAAAAAAAATCAAGAAGGGGTAATCAAAACATTCGAAACAATACAAAATCTTCTCCCCCTTTTTGTTCTAAACCAAGAATCAATAAAGGGTTAAAAATCAAAACATTGATATCAGTTAAAAATATGTCAATAAAGTGCATCTAGATACCAATAGAAACAAAATCATGTAATCATAAAAGAGAGTCAAAAATACATATCATAATTTTTTTATTGATTGTTACATGTTTTAACATATTAAAACATTTTGATACTAATTGATAAGCAAGCATACCAATGATACCAAATTGAAAATATATTTCATTCAAATTCAATTTTTAAAGTCATAAAGTGTGGGAGTGGAAATCAAATACCAATTGAAATAAGAAATTCAAATTTTCTCCCCCTTTATGAAATACTAACTAAAAACATGCTTAGGCTTGATTAAGGTATCAATTGAAAGACTAAATCAATTGAAATAAAAATTAAGTCACAAGCACTAGCATAAACAATATTTGTGCTTAAGATATAGAAATATAATAGCACAAATAAAACATGTAAATGTGTATGAAGATAAAATGAGTACAATCACTAATAGATGATACCAAGTTGTAAGCATACATACACAAATCAACAAATATGAGTATACATAAAGAAATCAAATTGATACCAATTGAAAGAGTTCAATGATACCAATTGAATTAACAATAATAAGTATGGTATATCTCATATCACAAAGAAGAATCCGAACTAGTTAAAATGAAAAGTTTTGTAAACTAGTATGAAATCCTTCAAGTAAGGAATAAAACAAGATTATTTTCCATAAACATGAAATTCACATCATATCAAACACTCAAGTTCAATTAGGCATAAATAAGACTCATGAAAACAAAATATGAGCAAGCAATAAAGGTGAGTGTACAAATAAAGTGTGAATATCATAATCATGAAAATATTTTCATTAAGCTCAATTATTCCTTAAAACACGAAATCATCAAAACTATCTAATCTTCAAGGCATATGTATGTCTAATACAAACTAATGTATACATACATATCCAAAACTCAACGAGTCCACTAGATATATGCATTAAGGCACGTGGCTCAAAAAGATGTATATGTATAAGATTAGTTTGAACTAGGTAGACATATACATGAAGTTAAACATAAATACATGAAACATGAAAAACTAAATTTTCATCACAACAAATTTCATTTCAAGGTATATGTATGAATTGTCAAACATGAAGTATACATACATATCCCTAAACACAATTGAGTCTAAATATAGATTTGCATGAAAGGCAAATGACTCAAGGGGTATACATGTATATCTTCAAGTTGGCAAAATAAACATATACATGAAATCAAAACTCATATAAATCCAAGAATATGAATACAAGTCTAAAATGTATGGATCATCAAAACTAGACTATACTAGCACATCTAATGGGTACAAATATGCATTCAAGCCCAAACATATATAGATTTATTTGTAGCCCACTCTATGTACAAGTATATAACTAGTCTTAATGAAAACAAACATCTAAACATATATTCAAAACATGAAGCATCAAAACAAATATAAAAGTCATCATGATAAAACTAAAACATGATTACTATGTAAATTCACATGTATTAGATTCATGATGTACATTATAGCTTAAACAAAAGTGAGAACACTAGATATGGGTTCATATAAGCATATGTGTCTCAAATACTATATATGTATGTCAAGGATCTAATAAACATGGAATGAACATACTAATCCATAGACATCAAAAACATGCTATAAACATTGAAACATGGAAAGCATGTAAACAATAAATGGGAGTAAAGGATTGTTACCAAAAACCTATAAGGCAACCTCCTTGTCTCCAAAACTTGGTGGTCCTCTCCACCATCTCTTCCCTTTAAAGTGATGCATCCAATAGATTTCCTTTAAGTCCGGAACGCATCCACTCCAAGGTGTCATTACTCTCACGTCATGTGAGAGCCCACACCTACATCATAAACAATAGGAGGGGTGGTCTTTGGTACCCATACCTTCTTGTTGGGTCCATGGGGGTTAGTCTCATTTCTAACCCAAACAAAATTCTTTGCTAAATTAGGAGTATGTAATCTATCATAACAAAATTTAGCAAGGTGGCCCCTACGTCCACAATGTGTACAAGTGTACACATGAGCATACATGTGAGAAGTGTGTCCGTGAGGAGCATGTGTATGCCGTGATGGGTGTGCATGCATAGATGATGGAACTTGTTTCTTTCGAACCAAGGTTTCCAAGCGTGTGTGGTTCATGGCACATTGGCTCATAGTGGAGCCCAAACAATCTACTCTCTTCTTTAATATACAAATATCATCATTGATCCTAGAAGAAGAGGTACATGCATTAGGTAGACTAGATGAGGAAGCTACACTAGCATGGCAAACATGTGCATCCATCTTATTTTGCAAAACAATGTTTTTCTTTAAACACACATCTAAATCATTTGAAATAGAAATAATTTTATTTTTCAAATCAACATTCCCTTTTAAAATAAATCAATTTTTGAAGACAAGTTTTCATTTTTCTTCAAAAGATTTTCACAATCATTTTTAGATTTTAAAACTTTATTTTCTTTAAGTGCAAGTTCTAATTGAGATCTCAATGAATCCCTTTCATTATAGACCTCAACCTTCTCTTGCAAAACAATATCAAGTCTAGATTGTAAACACTTATTTTCTTTTTCAATTCCTAGACTTTTCTTTTTCAAAATCTTATATTTTTCTATTAGTTTTTCACAAACAATAGATAGTTCTTCATTTAAAGCATGGACATCAATATGATCATTTGAAGAACTAGAACAATCATCACTATCATAGTGGGGTTCCGAATGTACCTCAAGGGAGTCATTCCCTTGGACCATGAAGCATTGAGAATCGGATTCTCCACTAAATTCCTCCGGTTGATTTGGCACTTGAAGCTTGGAGGTGGTGGTTGTTGTCAATTTGTTCCACACTGCAAAGGCGGAATCAAGGTTAGAAACACATATAAGATATTCTTTAGGAAGTGTGCTTCTAATAGCCTCTAGGGCTTGTGCATTAGCCCCTATATGATTGCTATCACTAAGGAAGGATTCCTTGGTAATGGCAAGGTAAACTTTATGACCTAGGGTTTGTAAATAGAAGGTCATTCTAATCTTCCAAACATGAATGTTGGAAGGGTCAAACATAGGTGGGGTCATGAAAGCCATGGTAAACTATATGTGTGCAATCAACAAATGCAAACAAGAGATTAGCAAGCAAATGGATCTTACTCCTAGGATGTTAAGCCTAATATCAGGAGCACTAGCTCTGATACCAATTGAAAGTACACCTAGAGGGGGGGTGAATAGGTGTAAATGCTAATCTAAGGCTAAATGCAAACTCTAATGCTCTAAAAACGGAAGCTAATGCAAGTGTTGGACAAACTAATACAATTCAACAAGTGTAGCCGAATTCCCCTTGCGAGGCTCTGAACTAACTCCTCTTGATTCCCCTTAAAATGGGTTGAGGTGCTATGTGAAGCTCTTGTTGGATGAGTATAAGTTAGGCACACACACACAAGCAATCCAAGCAATCAAGGATATAGCAATACAATGCACACAATTAAGCCAAGCAAGTATAGATGAATTGCAATAGAAATATATGCAAGGCAATATGAAACAATGCTCAAAACACAAGCAAGTATATATGATGATATGAATGGATGATGCTTGCACAAATGTAAAAAGAGTAGAGTTGAGAGAAATTGGATCAAACGCAAAGACCAAGATGTGTTTCGAGGTTCGAGCCCCTAGCTCTACATCCCCGCCTACACCACCGTGTAGGATTTCCCAATCCACTATAGGAGTACCAAACTCCTCTCTCAACCTTACAAAGCCACCGAGGCTATACAACCACAATCCACACCTCTACCGAAGAGGTATACGGCCCGTAGCCGAAATACAACAAACCCACAACCTCTACCGAAGAGGCTCACAACAAACTCAATCACCCGATCACCTCTACCTAAGAGGGATTCACAAATAACAAGGGTGTTTTACAATAAAGAGGTTTACAACAACAACCTCAAACACTTCTCTTTCTTTTTCTCTTTTCTTTTTCCACACAAAACAAAGATCCTAATAACTTAGGATAGAAGATATAGCTCAAGTGAAAACTAAGTGTTTTGGAAACAAGCAACAAAGAAAAATACTTGGGAAAATTCTTGCCAAAAGATATAGAATGAAAATCAACACAAATATCCCAAATCCTATTTTCTTTGATTTTCCAAAAACACAAAACAAGTAAAGATGAATCACTTTTAGCACTTAAACTCTTTTGAAAACACTTTTAAAACAATGAAAAAGATCTGGAAAAACTAGCACAAAAATCTTAACCAAAAACTCCAAACAATGGGGTTTATATAGCCCCTATACAAAACTAGCCGTTAGGCTGACGTGTCAGCCTGACAGGCGGTCGGTCGACTGGCCGGTCGACCGTCCAACGGCTATTTTTGACCATTGACAGCTGCCGGTCGACTGGTCGGTCGACTGGTAACAACCCGAGACCAAACCTGTTTCAGTACAGTCGACTGGCCGGTCGACTGGCCGACGTGCACAATTTTGTGCACGTCCGGTCGACTGGTCGGTCGACTGGCCGCTTGGCCCAGTCGACTGTCCCAGTCTACTGGCCCAACCTGGCAGACAGCAAAAATAGGTCAGGTTGGAACGCATTTTTGAGGTCTAAAACGTTCGAATTTGGAAATAAGTATATAGGATGAAGTTGTAGATATTGAAGTCTACTTTCTAATGCAACTTAAATCAAATCAATATCAATTCAGAATTAAAAGTTATCAATAAAATACTAAAAGGTGTCAAAACAGAAACTGTAAACTGTTTTCAGAACAAGAACAGATTTCAACCAAATATTTGACAACTTTAAAATTAGAATAAGGAAATGGTTATTAAATAAGAAATTTAGATCTGAAAGTTATCTTTGAGCTGAAAGTTAAATCATGTTATTTGAATATAAAAATAAAAAGTTATGATAATAACTATAGAAGGGTGTCAAGCCTTGAAATCCAAAACCGATTCAATCAAAAACCAAACATGTATTTTTATCAAACATGATTTTCCAAACATGAATAGAAATATCAAAATAAGTTTATCTTGAAGGTTAACGCATGTATGTATAGAAAGAAATCATCTACTATACATATAGAATATGAAAACTTGTTTTGATCAAACTATTCATGAAAACCAAATATCAAAACATAAAACTTGTGTGTTGTGCACTTGAGCATATCAACTAAACTAAGCTTTACAAATGGATCTAAAAACTCTATCTAAACTAGGATACCTAAGTCTTGCTTGTAGATCTTCTATCTTCAAGTAGACTAGCTCCCAAACCGTGATCTTCCAAGTGCAAAGGTATAATCTTGAAGCTTTGGTACCGGAATCACCATGATATGCTTCCAAAACCCTTGTTGAAGCTAATCATCAAAACTAATAACCTGCTAATGATCTGAAACTTAGAAACACAAGATTATTAGTAAACATAACTACATGAGTGAGTCATCATCAAAACTAGAGTGGAAGGCCTTTGGGCCAACACTATGTTCAATAAGCAGACGCAGATTCGAACAGCAGAGGTCATCAGACCGACGTCCTGCTTATCGACTCAAGAACCGCGCCTGATGATCAAACACAGGCATGAACCCGCGTTGGCGGTTCACATTCAAAAGGGATTTAAGAGTTAAAAGAACTCTGTAAACCCCTTTGGCTTCTTATACCTGAAATAGGGGTTTCCTGCATGGAGGAACCGCCCCTCTGGGCCTCGATGACGGCCGCTTTTGAAGATGATGCGGTTGGCTTGGCCTTGGGTGCCATCGTTAATCAAGAATCCGATGATGGACGATGAAGAAATGAAAAGAGACAGAGAAGACTCTTTTCTTTTTTCTTTTTTTTCAAAGAACCCTAACAGATGCACTCGAGACGAAAGAGATATCTCTCTGACTGTTGCCATTTATAGGCACGAAGATTCGCAAAGATACGCGGCGCGTGGCTTGATTGGTTCGGCATCGAGTCATCGCTTGACGCGTGGACAACTCATTTAATATACCGGGAAGTCCACGCGCCAAAAAGAGATGTCCCGTCGGTTCCCCAGAACAGGTGGCGGTGCACTCATGACATGGCACGGATTCGCACCCAACAAGCGCGCCTCTTCGATGGACGTGCCCCGTCAGCGCAGCTATAGTCGCGTCCAGAAAGTCGCGTCCTTACTCAAAAGGATGCGTCTCTCCGAAGTTCGCGTCCTTCCAATCCGGCCTAGCATCGCGTCTGCCCAATGGAATATCAGTTGCGTTTTCTATTTCCAAAAGGCGCACCCCATGAAAGTCGCGTCTGTAAAGCAGTACTATCTCTGCTCTTCAAAAAGAACTGGCGATTCAGTCCTTACTTCTGCAAATCAGTTCAACAGTACACTGGCGCAAGCAGACGACTGTCCACTCCTGGCTTAAAGTGCACCCACGACAGACTTAAAGCAATCGGGGAGGTTTAGACTGTGTATCTAAACACTCAACTCGATCAACTCTGATGGCTTCAAAGAGTTCTACAGTACACTCACGAAGACCATACTCCAGATAAGATCAAACCCGGAGCATTAACAGTCCAGTCATCAGGGTAAACTCAGCTAGAGTCCAAAGTATTTCGAAATCCGTCCCAGTTAACCGCGGAATACCAAAAACTTTGGAGGGGGTTCTGTAGGCTGTCTAAAAATCATTAAAAGACAAGCCATTAAAAAAGGCAGAGTTCCAGGTTCTGGACGCAGGACTAATGATGGTCAGCCGCGTCTCAACATCAAGGCGCGTGGGCTCAACAGCTGCGTCTCAACATCAAGGCGCGTGGGCTCGACACCCGCGTCTCAACCTCAAGGCGCGTGGGCTCGACACCCGCGTCTCAACATCAAGGCGCGTGGGCTCGACACCCGCGTCTCAACCTCAAGGCGCGTGGGCTCGACACCCGCGTCTCAACATCAAGGCGCGTGGGCTCGACACCCGCGTCTCAATCTCAAGGCGCGTGGGCTCGACACCCGCGTCTCAACATCAAGGCGCGTGGGCTCGACACCCGCGTCTCAACCTCAAGGCGCGTGAGCTCCACACCCCGTCTCAACCTCAAGGCGCGTGGGTCCAAGGCCCACGTCTTGGTTATAACTGTTTGGACTGGAAAGGTGTACTTATTATGTAGCAAATGTATTTGATGTACCCTTTCTTGTCTCCGCTATAGCCTAGGGCTATACCGAGTCGGATCTCAGGGAGAGCTCGCGATGGAAGCTTTAAACGTATGGTAGTGAAGTGATCAAACTAGTATCCTTCTCTTGCTTATAAACTTAGTGAAGCAAATACAAAAGAAACCAAAAGAGGATGGATATGTTCATGGTGGAAGTGGAAAAGAAATCAAGAATTGGTTGTGGTATTCACAAGAAAAGAACAAGAAACTTAAAGAAAGCGATCCAAGACTAGCTTACCTTGCTAGCTTGCCAAAGCTTACCAAACTCCTTGATAATGAAAGCTTGCCTAACGTTGTCACTCCGTTGGCTATGGATTCATCTAGCGTGTCGACCTAATTACTTTCTCATTTGCAAGACGGTGGTTTAACCGTCGGAGAAGAGAAGATCATACACTTGCAAGATGAAATCAAGCAAACACCCATGAGTTAGTGAAGTAGCTAAGCTAGTGGTTAGCTAGTACATTGAGAAGAATTAGATACAACAAGCCATAAGAAAAATACAAGAAAGCATGAAGTAAATTGCAAGAATTAAAGTGCTAGAATTAAAGAAAGCAAGTAATAAAGCAAGTAAAGAAAGCAAACTAGAATCAAGCTCAAGTAGAGAAGTAGAGAATGGATCAATCCTTGTATAGCTTCAAGTGTCACTTCTTGATGATACAAGCTCTCTCTCTCTTACAATCTCTCTCTTGCAATGAAATCTAGGGAGAAGAAGATCATAGAGAGCTAAAAACCCTAAACAAAAACTATCAAAATACAAAACCTAGAACTAAACCCTCTCTCTTCTCTGATCCGTCTCAGCTCGCAGGTGATAGTCCAGTATTTATAGCAGATCTGAGAAGCCTCTGGAGAGAATTCTGTTACCACAAAATCCGGAGCCAAACAGCCACCAGATTGCCGCGCCCCTTGCCGCGCCCCGCGGCAATCTTATGGCCGTTGGATCTGATCTTCTTGTTGGAGATCAGTTGGGAAGTGGTTATCCACGTGGCATGGTTAGTTTCTTCGTTTGTTGCGAGGATCTCTCTGGATCTGGAGTGAGATTTGACTTTATCTTGGATCTTTAACTAATCACCTTAATTATTGCTAATTAAGGTAATTAATTACTTTATCTCCTTTTAATTGTGTACCTGCAAATAAGTAGAGAAGAGGATTAAAAAATCATATATTTAGTTGTATTATGCATGGGGAATATGATATAAAATATGCAATATTGGATACTAATCACACCCCCACACTTATTCTTTTGCTCGTCCCGAGCAAAACAAAGAAAAGAAAAGAAAATCTAAACTACAAGTTTATTACACCACTTTCGCAGGTGACGCGATTGCACTGAGCATGTGCAACAAGCCGTTAAACCTCTAGGTTACCCTAGAGGAGGAGTGTTGTCTCCTGAGGGTTTTCAGCGGATTACACCCACAAAATCCATAAAGAAAGAAGACAAATGTTAGTATTTTGAAAACGCATTTTGAATAAGAGACATGTTTACGAACTATTTTTGCGAAAATATAAGTGATCCTAGGTCATAAGTCTACCTATAATCATTCTTCTTTAAACTTAGTATCCATGCAAGATCTTGTCTTCAATTAAGGTAAGAATTCAAAATTGGATTGAATATTTTTATCTTTCATAAAACCTAGATAATATGCACACCGTGTAAGTGAAGATTTCTGGGATTTCAACTCCAACCATCAAGCCATTTATTTATATCTATTCTTTTTTTTCTTTTTCTTCCCTTAGTTTTATTAAGCTTTCTAATTCACCCATGTAGCGAGCCTATAACCGATGACTCCCAGACCAGATGGTCTTAGGGCACCAGATGAGGAAACATCCCTCGGGTTTAAGGACTCGAGTGAAAAAGGCCACAAAACTAAAGGGGATTATTCTTAATCACCGTTAGGCGTGAATAATCATGCTTCTTGAGGCACAATTACCCAGCTTAATAGGTGAGATCACCGTTAGGCGTGAGTCATCATGCTTCTTGAGGCACAATTTCCCAGCTTAATAGGTGATCTTTTATTTATATTTTTTTTTTTTTTTTTCTTTTTCTCTTTTTTTTTATTTTTTTTTTATATATATATATGGCATTTTTGATCTTTGTTTCCATCCCAAGAAATGTGTAAGTGTAAAGTGCATATTATTTAAGGCAAAAAATGCAAGATAAAAATATCTCCTCAATTTTACTTACTTAGCCTATAATTTTCAAACAAGATCTATTACTTCAACTATGTTTAAGATGTCATAATTAAGGCTTTCTTAATTTCTAAGATACATCTTAATTTTCTTAAAAATAGATCAAAACTTTGTCTTTTATTTCAAAAAGTTTTTATTTTTTTATTTTTTATTTTTATTTTTTTAAAAGAAAGAAAGTCTAGAAACTCTAAAAGAAGTGTAAAATAAAGAACATCTAAAAACTCTATGTTAGTAAACCCTCCCCCACACTTATTTCATGCATTGTCCTCAATGCATCATGATATATGTATGCATGAAACAAAATGGAAAGGGAAGGAAAAAAAATTACCTTAAGGTGGTGGTTCTGGTGGTGGTCTGATTGGTCCACGGAACATGGCCCAATCATCTTTTCTTTGGGTTTTCAGGAACCCACCAAAAATAGCAAAAATATGACCCACTAAAATGATGTATGCATGGAAGATTTTTATTATATACATGACCCCATCTAATTTTAAGATTTTCCTAATAATTTCAGAGTCAAATTTATCAACTTCCTTGTCCCAGAATGGTATATGATATGATAGAACAGTTGACTTGGACTCAGGAAGGAGTACTGACTCAGGATTGTGATTTAAATCAAGTGATGGTGCAGGAGTCGAAGTGAGTTCAAAAATTGGGTTCAAGTCAAGAAATGAAAACTCAAGTCCACAATCATTGTCCAACAATGGGATGTGACCTAATATGGGTGATATCTCTTTACTTCCAATATTAAGGAATTCAAGCTCATCGCCATACAATTCTTCAAAACTTAAGTCAAAATCTTCTGATAGAATTGTACAATCAGTTTCAGAAGTAAAGAGATCGAGAAAATCAAGGTCACATTTCTCATTGAGTTCAATTCCACAAGATGGAGAACTTGCCAAAATGTCAATAGAATTTTCAAAAGTGTAGAATTGGGCAAGTTCAATATGATCCTCAAAAATGGATGATTCAACTTCATTGTGAATTGTGAAAGGATCCAAGATTGACTCCGGGAAAAGATTGATGTGAGGTAAAGATACCGGAGTCATTATGGAATAAGGAAAAAGAATTGAATCACTGAGTTTGGGTTCAAGATCACATTCCTCATGTAGTTCAATAAAATGTGGAGAACTTGCCAATTTATCAATGGAATTTTCAGAAGTGTAGAATTGGTCAAGTTCAATGTGATCATCAAAAAAGATTGGTGATTCAATTTCACAATGGATAGGAAATGGATCCAATTCTGACTTGGGAAATGGATTGAAATCAGGTAAGGTTATGGAAGTCATGATTGAATCAGGAAGTAGATTGGAATCATCAAATGAAAGTTCAGGATCAAATTCATGTTCCAATTCAATTTCAGAAAAAGGAAAACTTGCCAAAATGTCAATTGGATCAGAAGTGTGGACAAGTTTAGTTTTAGGAGATGAAAAACTTGCCAAAATATCAATGGGATTTGAATTTTGGACAAGTTCCAGTTTAGGAAATGAAAAACTTGCTGAAATTGAATCTGGATTTCCAAGACTACATGACTCTTTGGATTTACAGAGTGGCTAGTGACATTAGACATAGGATGAGAATGGAGAGATTGGATCATCAAATCTATGTCACGATTTCTAGCATTTTGAGCATGGGTCATGTCTTCAAGCATCTTTCCATAATCGATGATTTCATTATTTTGATGGAAAGAGGAAGTGTTGTCTTGGAAGTGTGAGTCAAAAGTGTGTGATGATGGAAAAGTTGACTCACACAAGAAATCTTTACTCGGTTCACAAGCAAATGGTTGTTCATTATGAAAAGGTGGAACTGAGTAAGATTCTTGAGAATATGGTGGAATTGGAGAGACAAATGGTTTTTGAAGTTGTTGCTCAACTCTCAGTAAATTGGCTTCTATACTCCTTTGTAACTCAGATTTTTCTTCCATGGGAGGTTCAGAAAAAGGAGTATATGAAGTGGACTCAGGAAATGAATATGGTGGACAAGGTGAATATGGTGGACAAGGATTTTGATAATTTGACTCGGGGTACTGGAATCCCCAATTACTCGGTAAAGAGTTGAAATTATTTTGGACATTATAATTATTAGATGGGGTGTATGGGTCGTATTGATTCGGATAAGGCCAACCCGGTGTATTTGGTTGGTGCATATTATAAAACACCGGGTTGGAATTATCCGAATATGGAGTGTGTGTGACATATGGATGGAAAGAATTGTAATTGTAAGCCATATCACACAATCACAAACAAAATCAAACAAACAAACAAACAAACAAAAGAAGAAAAGAAAAGTCTAACCTAAGTTAGGGTAGACTTAGACCTAGACGACTCCTAACTGATAGACCGTCCACGGGAGGTTCAGTGTAGACTCTAACCACAAGCTAATCGGCCAGGGAAGGGTAAGGTTGGTGGGAGGTTTTCCGTCCGGAGACGTTCCTTAATTAAGTAACCAGCAACCTTCGGGCTTTCGACCCTCAACCCCTTTCCTAGACACCGATTTTGCAAGAGTTAAATTCCAACACTTTTCCCCCTTAGGATAATCTCCTAGTTGAGTCCGAGATGTCCCTAGGGCCAACGTCTACTTTTTATTAAATTAGGCTTGGGTTAGTGAGTGCTTGGGTAAATGATTTTCGGGCTAAGGAAAGGGTAATGACCTCCCCCACCTTATCTTATTTACGGGTATGCCCTTAGATTTGAATTGTGCAAGTGTACAAGAAAATAACAAGGATGCACTCTAAGCAAGAAAATCAAGCAAGAGTTTGTCCTAGTCTATTATGCAATGCAAACACGTACCTTGCCTCCACGCACTCTTCAACAGTAAAAGTAAAGAATTGAAAAGACACGTGCCTAAAATGCAAGTGTCTAAACAATTTTTAGCAATTATCAACCAATTTTTACTGTTGTATTAATTAACAGGAATACAGTGAAGTATACAGGAAATCAAGTATAGAACCAGCAGTATTTTGCAGAACCAGAGGCTCTGCAGAAATTTGGTGAGAATTGAGCTCAGGACTGCCGCGTTCCCGCGGCTATTCTTGTGGATCCGCGGCACAATTAAAGAATCCTGGCCTCTACTTTCTTGAGCAGAGGGCCAGGTTCACTTAGATGTTACTGCAGTAAAGAATTTCCTGTTTTCTTCTCCTGAAACCTGCAACAGAGAAGAATAATAGTTTAGTACTTCACTTTAAACCAAAAAAAATACGTCGCTCTCCCGGCAACGGCGCCATTTTGTTTGGACTGGAAAGGTGTACTTATTATGTAGCAAATGTATTTGATGTACCCTTTCTTGTCTCCGCTATAGCCTAGGGCTATACCGAGTCGGATCTCAGGGAGAGCTCGCGATGGAAGCTTTAAACGTATGGTAGTGAAGTGATCAAACTAGTATCCTTCTCTTGCTTATAAACTTAGTGAAGCAAATACAAAAGAAACCAAAAGAGGATGGATATGTTCATGGTGGAAGTGGAAAAGAAATCAAGAATTGGTTGTGGTATTCACAAGAAAAGAACAAGAAACTTAAAGAAAGCGATCCAAGACTAGCTTACCTTGCTAGCTTGCCAAAGCTTACCAAACTCCTTGATAATGAAAGCTTGCCTAACGTTGTCACTCCGTTGGCTATGGATTCGTCTAGCGTGTCGACCTAATTACTTTCTCATTTGCAAGACGGTGGTTTAACCGTCGGAGAAGAGAAGATCATACACTTGCAAGATGAAATCAAGCAAACACCCATGAGTTAGTGAAGTAGCTAAGCTAGTGGTTAGCTAGTACATGGAGAAGAATTAGATACAACAAGCCATAAGAAAAATACAAGAAAGCATGAAGTAAATTGCAAGAATTAAAGTGCTAGAATTAAAGAAAGCAAGTAATAAAGCAAGTAAAGAAAGCAAACTAGAATCAAGCTCAAGTAGAGAAGTAGAGAATGGATCAATCCTTGTATAGCTTCAAGTGTCACTTCTTGATGATACAAGCTCTCTCTCTCTTACAATCTCTCTCTTGCAATGAAATCTAGGGAGAAGAAGATCATAGAGAGTTAAAAACCCTAAACAAAACTATCAAAATACAAAACCTAGAACTAAACCCTCTCTCTTCTCTGATCCGTCTCAGCTCGCAGGTGATAGTCCAGTATTTATAGCAGATCTGAGAAGCCTCTGGAGAGAATTCTGTTACCACAAAATCCGGAGCCAAACAGCCACCAGATTGCCGCGCCCCTTGCCGCGCCCCGCGGCAATCTTATGGCCGTTGGATCTGATCTTCTTGTTGGAGATCAGTTGGGAAGTGGTTATCCACGTGGCATGGTTAGTTTCTTCGTTTGTTGCGAGGATCTCTCTGGATCTGGAGTGAGATTTGACTTTATCTTGGATCTTTAACTAATCACCTTATTATTGCTAATTAAGGTAATTAATTACTTATCTCCTTTTAATTGTGTACCTGCAAATAAGTAGAGAAGAGGATTAAAAAATCATATATTTAGTTGTATTATGCATGGGGAATATGATATAAAATATGCAATATTGGATACTAATCAATAACCGCCCTGGTTATGGGGCCAGTCACCGCCCACATAGCGGGGAGGTTAGCCCCTCATTGTGGAGCCTTTTTAGGGGGCACGTTCGCCCCTGAAACCTCTATAAATAGCCCCGCCGCTATGAGGAGGAGGACGACACGAAAGAAGAAACAAGAGAGAGACAACAGACTACACACAGGCAGACAGAGAGAGAAGCAAGAGAGAGCTCAACTCTTCAGCAAGCTTGCTACGTACAAGTTGCTCTTTGCCTACCTTCTCTTTGAGAGTTTTGGTAGACAGAGCTGTGCTACTCCTTCTACCAGCCAAAGAGAAGATCCCCGAAGGTCTAGATGGTCACCCGGTCAACGAAGAATAAGATTCACTCTCCATCGCCACTTGAAGAACCCAGCCTTAAACAAAGGGAGGATTCAAGACTCAACATCCTCCCTCCCTTGTAACCGGAATACTAGTCCGTTGTAATTTTTTAATTTGATTCAAGGAAATCTTACCTCGAGACTCGTACCCCCTCCGCGTGCGTACATAGAGTCAATCTCTTTGTGTATCAATTCCTTGAATCTTCATTCATTGTTGGGGATTGTGAAAAATATGAAGAATTAAATGTGAATCTCTGAGTTGAATTACGGCGAGATCCATTGATAGAATCAATTGGATAATGGTTTGAGTGTGTTCTCTTTCCATTGGGGATGAACGTGGTATATTCATATGTTTAATTCCGACTTCAAATGAATGAGATATTCAAGTCTAAAGTATGCCTAATTCAAAAGTCAAAAGGGGACTAAAGGTAGCTAAAAGCACTTAGTCCCACATTGGTCATGGAATGAAAGTTGAAGTGTTTAAATAGAGAAAATGGGAACAAAGGGTGTGCCCTTTGGGTACTTGGAGTTTTCGCGCGTGATTAAGGGGAATCCATGCCCACACACACACGCGCGCACCGGCGTCGGAGTCGGGCCGGGTTCGAGTTCGGGTTTCCTACCCGGTCTGATTCTTTTTAATCCGGGTCTCACGGAAATGGGTTACAGCAGATCGTACCCGCTCTGCCATCCGGATCCGAAACACCGCAACAGCTGACAGGAAACCGCCGTGAACCGTTACAACGGTTGGACGATTTCTGTCTGAAACGAACCGCGAACCGTTGCAACAGTTGGGCGGTTTCTATCTGAAATGAACCATTGCAATGGTTTTAGACCGAACTGTTGCAACCGTTCGGATGGATTTGCCCCTCCTGGAGCGCTATAAATAGCGCTCCTTTTCTCCCATTTTAACACAGACACAACGACAAAAACACAACGCAGTCCTTTCTTCTTTGGTGACTTCCAACAGATTCCGAAGTGAAGTTTTGCAACTCGGATTCCAAGGTGACTTCCACCAGATTCTGAAGATTCATTCTGAAAGAAGGCTCAGAAATTCAACCGATTCTTAATAGAATTGTTGTCTAAATCTGTGACTTCCAAAGAAGAATATTCTTCTATTTTCCTTCTTTCTCTACAGTAGGTGTTTCTCTAAAGTAAAGACAAATATTCTCCCTGAAATTTATCTTGGTCCTACTGCTTTGATAATCCTGTGAAGGTACTAGTTAACTACGGATTGACCGTACGGTGATTTGGAATTGCTATCCAAATACCGTGAAGGAGTGTTGTATCTTGGAAGACCAGCGTCCAGTGACCCGTTAGCACTATAGCGGGGGACGTAATTGTCTTAAGGAGATTCGCTATAAGCGTATCTCACTTCAAGTATTGTATAAGTGAATTAATTTTCTTTATACAGGGGTTATACGGATATTCAGTATATTGAGACTGACTTATACCAGTCTAATTGGTATTTAACCAAGGAAGGTAATTGAAAGGTGGTTATGTAATTAAAGAACGTTCTATTGAACGGAAAACCTCCCACCTGATATTCACCGACCTGGCCAATTAGATCGGTGACATTGATTAGTTGTCAGATTGAATCCTAGAACTAACAATTTCCAACATTTGCTCCTAATGACATCAGTCCATGCACCTTTGGCCTTTGTGAAACTGGCGTAAAGCAGACGTCAACGCGAGTGCTCTCCCTGTTATGTTGGCTTTTTGTTTGGGCACGAGTTAACTCTATAATTTTACAACAACCGCAATTGATGTATCTAGACGTACGATATCACATCCTTCAAGGCAAACTCATATGCACGACCTGACACTTAATAGTTTTCAATAATAATATTGCTTGCCCTATCACGTATATGTGTACATTTGAGTTTTGCTATGAAATAAATAAATAAATAAATGTGAATGTGGCTAGACTTAGCTCAACTTAGGCGTGAGCTCAACTGTAATACAGTGAGTCAAAAAGCCCGACACACACACACACACCACACACACACAGACGTGTGTCCTTCCAAAATAATTTGTGGCCGAATCTTTCTCATTCAAATACTAACATCCGACATTTGAATACAAGATCCACTCCATTGAAGTTGATCTATATTATTTCAAGTATCTATAAACGAAAATTCAAGTATTTTGAATACTTTTTACTCATGCATCAAGTAAGAAAAAACGGACGACCTAAATAGTGAGTTGGTTAGTTTAAGAGTGTAGAACATTTGAAACCTAACAAAAATTGGTTTGTAGGATGTGTTTGGATGTTAAAAGCATTTTGAAAAATCTGACACAAGTCAAAATTTTCAAGCTTTCTCAAGGTAAGCATGTGAGACCCATAGCGGGTGTCAGATTTTCAAGCATTTTCTGCCTATTTTGGGTTGAAAACTGCAATTCGAAAGTTGCTGACCTTTTGATGATGTCAGTGCAATTTTTCTTACTTTCTGGTTAGTCTCAAACGAGAGAGAGAGAGAGAGAGAGAGAGAGAGAGAGAGGAAACTGACGTAAGAGCCCACCACATTCCTCATTTTCTTCAACTTTCTGACCAAACAAACAGCCTCTAAATAAACAAAGCTTGTAGTTTTTTCTGAAACCTAAGCCTATCAGAACTTAACCAATCTTTTCTTCAATGAGCCGGGTCTCACTTATTGGGCTCATTCATTAGCTTAATGGATACATTTGAACATAATTTATGTTTAAACGAATAGACGAATATATATGAGCAAAGTAAGTTGTGGGCTGTTCAGCTGTTTAACAACCCTGATGATATCCCCCTGCAAAGCCCTGTTTTCCTTGCATCTTCTTCCCATCATCAGCTCATAAGAATGCATCACACATGAGAAAATTACTAAAAACTAACTCTTCAAAGGAGCTGGACTGATTTATATTTAGACAAAAAGTAACAAATTATATATTTGATGGCTTTTCTGAGGAGTTCTCCTTGCAACGTTACACAAAGCATGTACCGAAAATCTAATAAATAATATATCAAAAGCCATTGCATTTTCTCATGTATTCTTGCTACCAATGGTTCGAGTGGCCACTCTATTTATCTCCATTGCGTTTATGAGGAACGCCGCGCTTATAGACCACCAGATTCTTTCTGCTTAATTAGACAAAACTTTGTTGAACTTTTCAGATCTATCACTGTACTTATTTGAAAGCAACGCTATCTTTTTTTTTTTTTTTTTTTGGTCTCTCTCTCTCTTTTGAAGATGTGCAAACCGCATGTCCTTTGGTTTGGACAAGACAAATCAAGGTGGTCTTCTGTCAACCTCACCAGAAAATTCTCGGAAGCTTCATCATTTTATTTTATTAGCATTATTTTCTTTAAATAAATAAATATAAGTGAAAATGACAAGTTTTCAAGATATATATTTGATCCCCCAACCACTACCATAATATTTAGATCCAATAATATGATCAATTCATGTTAGCGGGCTCTTTAAATAAACTAGGTTTGGAAATGTAATTTGGAGGCAATATTTATTTATTTTAATAAATCATAGAAGTTAAAGTGGGAGATATTGCGAAGATAAGGAAACAACAACGTATCACACAAGCGGCATTTTGTCACATTATTCATTCCAAATCTTCGATTCAGTCACTCCCACGTAGAAATCGAATATCGAAAGCAAAAGTAACTTTTTAGATTTGGCGTGATATATACAAACATTAACCACTCTTTATAGTTGAGACTGCATCATTTTGTAATCATTTCAACATCTCAGGGACAACAATCCAAGTCTTGGGTTTGGATGATCCCATCCTTCACCTCAGCAATTGAGAAAATATTGAAGTGGCGTCTATATATTATTGTCATTTTGGTTAAGCTAAAAAAAAAAAAAAAGAATCAAAATGGAAACCATTTTGCTTTCGCTTTTCAAATATTCTTCGTGATCAAAGACAGCTCAATGATCACAACGGCTGACTAAAATTAAGTTACTGGGCCTCTTCATGAGCTAAAGGGACAAAATAAACAAAATAAATAGAAGTCGCACCTCCGGCTGCTCTTTTGTAGTGCCTTCATTATTTAGAGATGAATTTTTGACCGATAATGCAAGCTGCAAGCTAGTCAAGGGTCTTATATGGACCAACGAATTTGATTGAAAACTAATGCATGATTCGAGTAGTGGATTGTCCTGCCTCACAAAAATTGCTAGCCTATGATTTCTTTGCTTTTCAATGACATTTGTTGTAATTTCAAGAGAGGATGGCCCCACGACTGGATCGATTAGGGCGGCGTAGCGGATACGAACCGCACAATTTACTAAGACAACTTGAAGAAGAGAAGAAGATATTTCAAAGTAGATAGAAAGCCAACACACAATATAACGTGGTTGCACCGATCAAACAGATCGTGTCTACGGCCACGGGAGAAGAGGAAAATTTTATTGAAACTTTAGAGGAGTATAATAAAAATTACTTATACCTCACGCTAAGAAGTTAACAAGCTCTTGATGGCCACCAAGAACAACGAACTTTTATGGCTAAACTTCTCTCACGAATATCTCACTTAAATGAATTACACGCTTAGGAAATATAAATTCATAGGATTCTCTTGAAATACATTGAAGGCCGTTGCTCCCAAGGAGTTATTTATAGACCATAAAGAATAAAGGAAACTTGAATCTAACTCGAACTCAAAACATCTTCAATCAGAATAAAGAAAACTTGAATCTAACTCGGACTCAAAACAGATCTAGAAAAGAAAATTGTCAAATCCGACATTAATCAACTTTCACGACGTATTTACGTCATAATCCTAATAACATTTTAGTTGCTAACCGGTGAGAGTGAAGTCTTAAATTCTAGTCTGAGTTATAGATTTTTTATTATTATCAGAAACTAAAAAGAGAGGGAAAAAAGAAGAATGTATGGCGGTTGAGTACGCAAAAAAGAAGAATGTTATTTGTCTGTGCTGCCGCCATGCATAAAGAGGACATCGCACGAGCCCATAACTTGTCCATCTCGTGTATTCAGTTTGTTCGTATTAGGCCTGCGTCGCTCTCGCCTGAACTTGTTGCGAAGCTTCCTCTTGTAACCGACGTCGTCAGAAGCCAACAGACTGACAAATTAAGGGGTCAGTCATCATGAGTCATGACATCTTCCACTGGAGTTGGCCGTTTGCTTGCTAATTCCGTGGGGTTTGTTTGTACTGTCCTGTGCTTTTGGTGGCTAGTTTTGGCTCATGGATAGATGGACGCTTACATCCCCCAGACTCCCTCAAAGCTTGCATTCATTTCCCTTTATAATTGATTTGATTGTTAGGGATGTCAACGGGCTGTCTTCAGCACTTGGCCCAATGAAGTTCATAGAGATGTCAATGCATCACTTTATTGGATGACCTAATCTACTCCTATTAAATCAAATACTCTTTCGGTTTGAGAATAGTAATATATTTTTTGATTAATTTTTGCCTCAAATTACTAATCTATTATAAATTTCAATATTGTCTCCGTTTGGTTTTAACTTATCGCTTTTTGACCGGATAAGAGAATTAAAAGTTTGTGGGAACTTAAAGTTTGACTGATAAAAATATATCGAGGATGGTTAAAATAGCATTGAGAATAGTAAAAGTGATGTTAAGATTCAAAATTAACTACTAATTCGAGACAAAATTTTGATCAAAAACACACTATTATTCCCGGATGGAGGGAGTATTATTTTTACCATTCACAGTACTATTTTTTATCATTCTTAATATTACTTTTACAATTTTCAATAATATTTCTCAATACTATTTTTACTATTCAACTTCACTTTCTTAAGTTTCGTGTCCGATCAAAAAGTGACCATAAATACCGGACACAGACACTACAATGTAAATGTAATTGTTTTAGTTTGTTTTAAAGAATACTTCAGGCCTTTCGTTTTTTTTTTCCCTTAGATTCCCTCGGCCGAACGGCATGTTTTGCAGAGGAACTTGAGAAGAATCAGTCAAATACAGATGAAAAATTCACAATTCAATATAACAATACATGACACTAACAAAGAAGAAGAAGAAGAAAAAAAATACCTTGAATTAAGAGGTGATATGTCCCTTCCCTATAATTAGTTTGATGCGATCATATACAATCACTAAGCAAACTGGACTTCATTTGAAAGAATGGTGGAGTTCCGTGGACTTGAGTTCTCGCTAACATTTTTGCCAACTAAGTACATTGACAACTTAAAAGTAGACAATTTGTATAATAAGCGACAGTTCACATAAAGATGAGCTTTTCTGTCATTCTCTCCTTCTTGAAAAAGAATACATTCAGTGCAAAATTTCAATACTTAATATCATACAAAAAAAATATTACTATTTTTAGAATAAAGAATCTTAATCTTTCTTTAAATTCGTGCTCAATTCAGCAATTGAGATTTTCTTTTAAAAAAAAGACACGCTTTTAAGCTCAGTAGAGACATTATGATCTAACCAAAAAACTGATTGTTGTTCGATTTGATGGCATGTTTATTTAAACGATTTGTGGTCTCGCTGGCGGCCAAGGCCTAACTGGTGCTTGACTAAGACTTGACGGCCTGCTATGATAAAGAGGGGATGTAGCCTCTGGACAATGAGTCACTCTGGTTTTATTTTGAAGCCAATCAGCGCTACTAGGTAAGTGCAAATCACCGCTAGGATGAATAAGAATAATTGTAAAACTCTAAGAATTGCCAAGTAGATTGAAACACATGTGAAAGCAATGCAAAAAAGAAGTGTACCGCTATTAAAAAAAAAAACTGCGGTTGGTAAGAAAGACATCATAAAACCAAGCAGAAAGATACACTTTAATCAATTCCATTTGTAGTAGATCTTATATTTAACTAAAATATGCATGAAATAGGCAAGATGAAGATTTTCATTAGTGACCTACTGATTACATTAACACTACTCCTATCGGTTGAGTTGTTACACCTCGGAGCCAGACTATATATTGAAACTAGTAAATGAAAGCAGTAAAACTTACAACCTACTCCT